>PVKS010011164.1:0-57553 GCA_004027875.1 Aplodontia rufa
CTTTCTCCCTCCATGCTGGCCTAGCGGTCTTTCTGTCTTTCTCCCTCCATGCTGGCCTAGCAGTCTTTCTGTCTTTCTCCCTCCATGCTGGCCTAGCGGTCTTTCTGTCTTTCTCCCTCCATGCTGGCGTAGCAGTCTTTCTGTCTTTCTCCATCCATACTGGCCTAGCGGTCTTTCGTCTCATGAACTTGACGTCTCTTGGGCATTGCTACATGCCAGGTGAAAACGGCCCAGCCCCTTGGGCCCCCAAGCTCTCGGAACCCGCATGGAGTGATGTTGGGGTCTGCCCTTCACTCCATTTCATCAGCTGACCTAGAGTGATCTTGTGACTATTTGCATAAGTTCCTTCATGAAGGGCTGCTAGGTCGTATTTTGTTAAGCTTGCTATACAAAAGAAGATTAGAATGTCTTAAGACAGGTTGTTCCCTAGTTTTTGTCTGTACTTGAAATCTGCATAACCCCTGGCAACTCCCTTAGGATGATAAAAAGAAATGTAAAGTTTGAATAAAGTGAGACAGCTCCACCTGGATCTCCTGCCTGTGTTCTTTCTCAGCCCATCCCTCAGGTCAGAACCCGGCCAGACTGGGACAGAGTAACACACTGTGCATGAGTTACAGGGCACACAGAACATGGGGCACATGATGGCAGCCTTAGTGGCTCATGGAGAATCGCCCGACATTCAATGGGCAGGGGGAGCTGAGCAGCAGAACAGGAGGAGAGGGAGGTGGGAAAGACCCCCTTGGGCTTATGAAGCAGAGAAGGCTGAGGAGGGCCTGGGCATGGCAGGGAGAGATGGACGTTCACCTGTGCATCCGGCCTGCAGTGTCCAGACTGAGCACTGCTTCCCTGATGGCTGTCTGGACCTGTGGGCATCAGCCGGAACAACCTAGGAAGAAGGTGATGGCCTGGGTCTCAGCCCTGAAGAGTACACTCCATCTTGAAGGGATGGACGGAGGAGCTGGAGGTGGCTAGAGAGAAGGAAGGAAACGGTCACCAGGAAGCCACAGGTCCACATCCTGGAAACGTCATCTCCAAGTCCTAAGCCACTGGTGTTGGGAGGGGGCCTGGGTGGCGAGCGCACTGGGTGGAGGCTGTGAAGGGGGTCCAGGCTGGTGTCGGTGGCTTGTAAGGACAGGAAGGAAGGCCTGAGCTTCCAGGCCTGCTCTGTCTCACCATGTCTGTCCTGTGCCTTGCTGTGACGCAGTGTGGGGCCCTCGTCAGATCCTGAGCAGAGGCCAGGCTATGCTGTGGGCTTCCCACCTCCAGACCTGTAAACCAAAACCTCTGCTCTTTATCATTCACTTGGCCTGTGGCATTCAGTTATAGCAACAGAAAACAGAGACAGGCTCCAAGAACAGAGCGATGGTCTCCAAAGTGGGAGATGGAGAGCGTTTTGCTACAGGGAGATCGGTGACAAACACAAGCATGCAAGCTTGTGTTCGGAGGTGTGTGTGTGCACGTGTGTGCAAGAGCAAGTGAGAGGCGTGTGCAAGAGCAAGCGAGGGGGTCAGCTGAGGGGGGAGGGAAGGTGCCTGCTTGTTGGTTGGTTTCCAGTTCTGCCTGTTCTGCTCCCACTGAAGACACAACATATAGGAATCAGCCGCGGGGGCCTCGACTCGGACAAGTTGTTCCCCTTTGCGTGGCTCCAAACCCCACGTGGGTAAAAGCAGCCAGAGAGTACTCAGCGCGAGGTGCTTCACTGGGAAAACATGAGCATCAGCCCCAAAGCTTCATGGCAGCCGTCAGCCGAAGGAAGATGAGCATGGAGATCATGATCACTGTCACCTGCCAAGGCTCAGGGACATGTTGGTGGCTGTGTCCATCAATTTTGATTTCTGATCCACACGTAGTGAAGTTGACTGGTGTGGAGCTTTATGACTCCAGCTTCTGTAGGCTCAGGAGCCACAGCCAGAGACAGACCAGGCTGTGCCGCGCCCCTTGTGCTGGCTCTAAGGCCACACCAGACTCAGAGCCCTGGCAGCAGCTGCTCAGTGCTCACTTCCATGGTGGTCCTCTTGTAAGAGGGCAGAAGGGGCAGAGGCACAGAGGAACGTTCCGGAAGCAGGTTTGTTGATGTTACATCAAGGTCCAGAGTGCGTGACAGCTGCCACTTCCTGGACGCTGTGGAACGGGAATTTTAGCAAATTACACTCTCTAGGAGGTTGCAGCACACATTTGGCTTTTAATATATATTGATTGATTGCACAGAGAAATTACAAAAACAATGGTTATCAGTAAGAAGCACACACAACTTTTCAGAAAGAAGGAAAGGGGAGAAGCTGTTAAAAAGCCTCCAAACCTGCTGCTTCGGAATCTCTGAGCTCTGGCAGGAAGGGAACTGCAGAGAATTGCCCTCAGATGTTCATCTCTGGCTCATCAACCAACAGAAACCTGAAATGTAAAGTTTCCCCAGGGCAGGGGTCACCTACCAGGATAGGGGACTCCTACCAGGTCCCTGCCACACTCTCATGCAGAACATCCCACAGACAGGGCTGCTGGGGCTTCCTGCCCTTGCTCAGCAGGGCAGCTGAGATTCGGCTGTGCTTACCAACCTTGCTCCTTCACTCTGCAGGTGTACCTATGTCCCTGCTCAGGGCTTGGTTGTTTTCCCTTGTTGAGCCTCTGTGGGGAACTGTTTCCAAGCTCCAGCATTTGGGGGTGGCTCTTTCACGCACACTCACATGCGGGTGTGTCAGTGGGTGAGTATCCAGGACAGGGCTGTTGGCCAGGAGGTGGTGGCCGTCTAATCTTCAGGAATCCTGGCCTCCATCTAGCGTGCATCCCCCGCTGCCCCCGCCAGCCATACACAGCTCTCCACTTTGCCACTTCCTTGTCGTATGCAGGACGTCACGATGCGGTGGCACCCATCGTGCTGTTAGGTGACAATTCTCATGTCAAGCCCTGACAGTGTAGGGGACACCTGTAAGTCCAGTTCTTTCAAGCTGTTAGTGCTCTCTGCAGAGCTCCAGGTGTGGCTGGTCTTGGGGAAGGGTCCCCCTGCACCTGAAATAGTGACCCTTGATGCTGCACAGACCCCAGTCATAGAACAGAAATGTCACTGTGCAAGGAAAGGTGACAGGTGACCAGGAGAGAAGTACACCACAGACGCACAGAGAAGCCGTTGAAGAGGGGGTGAGAATGATCAGTTACTCATGTTGAAGAACAGGGGATGAGACGGACAAGACACGGGGAGGATGGAGACTCTGAGACAATCAGGAACTAATATCAGCAGATATGCACTCTAGAACGAAAGCAAAAGAAATCTTGTACAGCAATACTTAAAGATCAAGAAAAATATTTAAATAATTAAACAAACAAATAAGCAGACCCAGCTGTACCCAGCTGGTGACAAACACAGAGAGCTTCCGTTCCAACCAGCATGAGAACCCAGCAGCATGACCGTCCGAGCCGGGTAAGACGGGCCCTGGTGGCAAAGTCACTGCAGGAACTGGCCCCGTTCCAGGCCAATCACGGCAGCGGCTCAGGCTGCAGGCTGGGTTAGGGAACAGCCCTCGGTGTCCTTGAGGGGCAGGATCGGGCCCAAGGGAGAGGACACAACAATGTCCCATTTATGAAATTGAGTGTAGCCCTGAATTTGACGAACCAGAACTTGTGGTGTGTGGGCAACATGCAAAGGCTACTTTGGGCAGCTCTGTCTTTAGGATTGTCCTCAAGTTGTTGACCAACCCCACAGCAGAGAGAGCAGACTGTCATTCTTAAACTCTGCGTCCCAACAGCAGGAATGCTGGAGACGTGGCTGGTTCTCATGAAATAAACCTGAACGTCTAACACAGAGAACAGCCGTAATCAGGGACCTGAGAAGTCAAGTTGAAGACAGAGAGAGAAGGATCATCGTCAGCCCGGATGAGGACTGCCAGCACGCAGCAGAGGTGACCGGTGACCCAGAGCTAGCCAGCGAGGCCTGCGGACACCCTGATATGGGCTCCAGGCAGTGCTGCTCTCCTACTTCTAACAACACCTGCCACCTCTTCCCCGCTCCAATGTGGCCATGACTAGAGCTGTGGCCACTGTGTGGCCTGGTGAAGCTACCCGTGGGTAGATGCAGAGATGGTGTAAGGAGACCAGAGCAGGAGGGTGCAAGAGCTCCCAAACTCCAGATCTCGCAGGGTCTGCATGGTGCGACTACTTGATGTTGGGCCCGCTGTTCCTGCAGACCAGTCCCTAAGTTGCTGAGGTCTTCATGAGCAAGCAGTCAAGGCCAGCGAGGGCTCACGCCCACTGCTGTCCTGGAGGCCATGTGGTCACGGAGTTGGGAGATCCAGGGGAACAGCATTCCTACTATGTTGGGCCCTGCCTCAGTGGTCCTCACCTCCAGGGTGGAGCAGGTGAGCATTTCCTGCGCCAGCGCAGGGCTCCCCAGACCTGCGCTGCTCCTGGTGTTTGGTTTAAGGAGATGAAGGAGCAAATCCTAAGCCACCTGCATGTTCCTGAGGCCTACGTGAGGGAGGTGGCCGATCCTCTAGTGTCTGTGATGTGGGTCAGCCTGCCCCGGGCTTTCCAGCTGTCCAGCTGCAGCCCGAGCCCTGGAACCACCAGGACATGGACCTGGGGCAGCCCTGCAGTCCTTGCTGTCTCTGGCCTTATGCCATGGAGGGATTCTGTGCACACAAACAGGATGGAAGCACCAGACAGCTCTCGAGGAGCGTGGCATTAATCTGGGGACCTTCACAGATGAAGTGCTTGCGACACAAGACAGATAGGAGACTCTGGAGCAAAGCCACCATGCAGATGTGTGCCAGAGGGCAGTAGAGGGTCTAATGGCGAGTCTTTTATTATTATTTGGCCACTCTGACATTTCTCAGATCATTTGGCATCACAATTACTCACAATTTCCATTTAGAACCATTTAGGCAAAGGATGGATTATGACCACAGGCAGGGGGCAACGTCTCCGTCGACGGGCAGTGGTGACCAGCTCACCCTCCACTGCCTGCAACCAGAGGCACCCGTGTGTCTCTGCCTCCTCCCTGAGCTGCTGTGGTCTGAACATCTGCACACCCCGAATTCACACGTTGAAACCTCACCCTCGGGGAACGGTGTTAGGAGGGGTGGACGTCTGGAGGTGAGGTCCGACCAGGGCCTTTACGAGCCCAGAGGGCCGCCTCGCCCTTTGCTCCAAGGGCAGAAGAGCCAGAGGCCTGTGAATAAACGAGGTGCCCTGTCGCTCGAAGTCCTGGCCTTCCACCTCCAGAGGCGGGAGGACTGCTTGCTCCGTGTCTGGAGTTTGGCTACAGCAGCTCAGTGGCACCACGGCAGCGTCTTACAGTGTCAAGCACAGCCTGTGCGACCGCGCGCAGCATGGCGAGACTGCCGTGATGCTCCTTTCTGTCACTCCCCACTGCCTTTACCATCAAGCCCGTCTTCCGCTCGGTGCAGGGGCTGACGGTACCTCCTGCCTTCTAATCCCTAAATCCGTGCCAGATCGAACGGGCACAGTAAACGCCAGCTCTTCTGAGCCAGAGATTCAGAGTAATTGTGTTTCACAAGCCAACCCAAATGTTCAGGGACCTGGGATAAATAAAAAAGAAATAGCTTGCTAAGTGCTCCCCAGTGCTCCATTCAGGGGCTGGACTGAACCCTGCTATTTCTTTTGCATGATTTAGCAAAACACCTTAACACTGATGTGTAAATAGCGGAGGCAGCCGTTCCCTCTGGGAAACGGGGGCAGGTGGCTGCCCGTCCACCTGCGATCACACCTGGCCCACGCGTGGCACAGCTCTGCCGCCTTCCGGGCTCAGAGCCACGGCCCACAGTGGACTATGTTGTATGGTGCTCTGGTCAGGAGGTGTACTCCAAATTGATTGGGCACGTTCATTTGCCCTCGCTGGCTGAGTCTGGAGACTCAGTCCGCACACCTGTAGAGAGAAAGGCCCTCGGCAGAGACTCAGCACAGAAGATGAACGTGGCCAGGTCCAGGGAGCGAAAACCCTCGAGTGGTTGTGTTCTCCACATCAGGAATGGAGGGCTCGTCTCCGTCACACTCAACTCAGTGGGTCCAATGGCCCTGGGGCTTCCTGGACTCCACGGAGAGCCCTGCTGGCCTGGGCTACAGGTGAGCCCTAGGAGCCACCTGGGAGCCCTCTGGGTGCTGACGCGTGGACTCCTGACCAGGTGCAGATGCCCCTTGGCTACGTAAAGCACACAGTCCAGATGACCAGAGCAGCAGCAGCAGCACAGGTGTGTGGAAAACGGCCCTCAGCCCAACTGGCCTCTGAGCTGCAGAGGGAGGCTCTGCCCACCCTCGTATCACCAGGTCCTGCAGGTGGCAGACACCGGAGCTAGGGGCACACTGCTCCATTCCAGGGACCAGGACAAAGCCTCAGGAGCAAGCAGCATATTATATGTCCCCAGCTAGCCGCATGCACATGGTGACACACAGGTCACAGGGGATAGGAACACTGGTGATGGCTGTCCACCCCATTCCATACTGCTTAGAGAAAATGGTCATGACCTATGAACAGATGCTGACCCTCAATATCAGGAACCTGCTCTAGAACCTCATCCAGACAGGGTGGACACCCATAGTGCCAGGAGATCTCTGCTCTAGAACCTCATCAGGTGGAGAGGACACTCCCATAGTTCCAGGGGCTCCCTGCTGTAGAACCTCATCAGGCGGAGAGAACACTCCCACAGTACCAGGGGATCCCTGCTCTAGAACCTCATCAAGTGGAGGGGACACCCCCATAGTGTCAGGAGCTCCCTGCTCTAGAATCTCATCAAGTGGGGAGGACACCCTATAGTGTCAGAAGCTTCCTGTACTAGAACCTCATCAGGCGTAGAGGACACCCCCACAGTGTCAGGAGCTCCCTGCTCTAGAACCTCATCAGGCAGTGCACCTTCTGGGGACAAAACAAAAATTAGAAAACAATTGTAAATGCATGGCCTGCCCAAGCAGCAAACCATCTCTGAGCCAAAAGCAGAAAGAAGACAAGAATAACCAGGTAGGGAGATGGAGGGAGCCAGTTTCACCTGCAAGTGACTGCAGTGACCTTGAACTTCAGCTGCCACAGTCTTAAGGGATGGGGCAAGGTGGGAGTCTTCCCATGATGGGAGCATCTCTCAGGACCTCCTCCAGCAGAAGACCCCCACTCAGCAGAAGGGGACAGACAGATGAAGTCACCAGGCTCCTAGGATTGCGTGGGGAAAACCCACACAGTATTGGGAGGGGACATCTGCCCTCGAGATTCTCAACAAGATGCCCCACCTAGGTTGGAGTAACAGCCAAAGCCACAGACTGCCGGGTCCAGATGCTGCACCCACTAGGCTGTCATCTACAGAGGCCCCGACGGCTTTCTCTCTCTCGGATCCCTGAAGAGGTGAACACCATCCTGGCCACCCCAGAACAACGCACCGTTCAGTGGACAGACGTCCAAAGTGGACACCAGAATAGTGCACAGAAGAAGCAGGAAAGAGGAAGGAGTGGTCCGCAGACCCCAAGCAGCAGCAGTCAGGAAAGGGAGATGGTGAAGAGCAGCAAGGGCGTAGGGTCTGGAAAGAGGCAAGCGCAGCTGCCAAGAGCTAAACATGCAGTTGCTGAAATGGTAATTCACGGGGGGATTTAATGCCTGGTTAGACAAAGATGGAAAGGGAGGAGAATGGAGAAAGGAGAAGGAGTAAGTTTGACTTCAGTTGAGAAAAAAAATTATACAAAAATCCACCAAGAAAAACAGAGAAAGACGCTGAGAGAGGTGGAGAAGAAGGAAGGCAGAGAAGCGGGTTAACGTGCATTTTTGGAGATTCAGAAAGAGAGAAATGAGACAGACAAGAGTACAGATGCAATATTTAAAAGACAATCACCCATAAATGCCCCTGAAATAAAGTCGATTAAAAATATCCCTGATTCAAAAAGGCCAAATACTTCCAAGCAGAATGAATCTAAACAAAATCGTAGTAGTGGAATTGCAGGACATCAAAACAACGAGAGGGGGCTCAAGCAGTCCTTGTGCCTGGCATGCATGAGGACCTGGGTTCGAACCCCAGCGCAACATACACAGCTAAGTGTCAGAGAAACAAAGGCCAGGTGGAAAAATAAATAAAATTGATTCTCTCTTTCTCTCTCTCTTATTCTTTCCCTCTCTCTGTTTTTTTTTTTAAGAGAGAGAGACAGTGAGAGAGAGAGAGAGAGAGAGAGAAAGGCAGAGAATCAACTTTTACTGAGTTTTTCACATGGCTTTCGTTGCTCTGACACTTAGTTGTGTACATGGGTGCTAGGGTTTGAGCCCCTGTACTCACACATGCTGGGCAAGCGCTGTAACCGCCCAGCCACCACTCCCTCTCTCTTAAAAAATTCAATAAAAAAACCAAGAAAATGCAAAAGCAGCCGTGGTGCTTCTCACCTGGAGCCGGGGTGGGAAGCACCACAGTGCACACAGAGCAGCCGCGAGTGGCCCTGGCTTCTCAGATCAGGAGTAACAGAGACCAACTCACGAGAGGGCCCTAGAGTAACAGAGACCATTTCACAAGGGGGCTGATGAGTAACAGAGACCGTCTCACGAGACGGCCTCAGAGTAATAGAGACCGTCTCAGGAGAGGGACGCAGAGTAATAGAGACCATTTCACAAGGGGGCCTCAGAGTAACAGAGACCATCTCAGGAGAGAGCCAGTGAGTGACAGAGACCGTCTTATCATAAGGCTGTGTCCCTGTGAACCCACGCACAAGGTGAATAAGCTCCAAAAGTCAAAGGGAGACAAGCACTTTTACAAGAATTGTAAATTAATTGAGGCCGATTTCCACCTTTAGAAATGATTAAGAGGGGCTGGAGTGGTGGCTCAGTGGTTATGGCTCTTACCTGGCATGCACGAGTACGCAGGTTCAAACCCCAACACCACGTACACAATGAAGTGTCTGAGCAATGAAAGCCACATGAAAGACTAAATAAAATTGATTCTCTTTCTCTGTCTCTCACTGTCCCTCTCTCTTAAAAAAAAAAGAGAAAGAAAAGAAAAGAAATACTTAGGAAAACTGTCAATTAAGAGCAACGGTGTCGGAAAACCAAGACCTCTGCAGAAGGCGATTTCAAAAACAGGAAACAACATGGGTAAAAGTAAGGAGCCACACATGTATCTATTCCTATGAGTGCTGGGACCCTGAGGCCACCAGGCTCTGCACCCTGGAGGGGTTCTCAGGACAGAGGTGGTCATAGCTTCTAACAGCAGGAGGAGACAGATGGGTTGGTACTCGAGGCAGGGTGATGTGCACCCCAGGGTGGATGTTGGAGGTTCGGGCCCCATGTGGCCATGTGGGATGGGGTCTTTAAGAGGAGGGGACTGGCAGGAGGACCTTGGGTCACTGGAGCGCTGCCCTGGGAAAGGGCTGAAGTCGTTCTCCCGGGACCTGGCTCATTCTCGCCATAAGGCTGTTACAAGACTAAGGCTGCCTCCCATGCTCTGGCCTCCTTCTGTGTGCCCCCACCATGTGGCCACCATCACCAGAGCAATGTCCCCAAACCTATGAAGCACTGTGTCAAACCCCTTGTCTTCATGCATTACTCAGGCTGAAGCTTTTTGTTATAGCCATGGAAAATTTTGAAATCGACAAAGGAAAGACTCTGATTCTCAGGGCACAGTTCCAGAGAAAGGCGGCTCCAGCTACCCGACCCTCCTCCACGGTCACACGGCTATGCCAACCTACTCTCCCAGGTGCAGCGTGACTCACGGGCCGAGTATGACCACCAGGAAGCCCCACCAAGCTCTGGTGTCCTGGCTTCACACGAGGCCAGCACGCAGGCCTGGAGCCCAGAACTGGCCTCAGTCTCCCTGGAGGTCATGCTGCACAGCCCGGCCCAAGGCTCCCTCCACGAGTCACACTGTTGGCTGTGAGGTCAGCTTCCTCTCACTGTGACCAGCTCCTGAGTTTTGTCCCGTGTGGAGGTTCTAGTCCGTGGTCAGTGGCAGCCCACAATGGTGGGCTCATGGCGATGGGGAAGCAAGGGGAGAGGAAGAGCCTCCAGCCCCACAGTGCCCACTGCAGGCCCCAGTGCCCTGAAGACCTCCACAGGGCCCTCCTCTTAATGCTTCCTCCACCTGCCCACAGCCCCAAGCTGGGGACCTCACCTTCCACACGTGGCCTTCGGGGACACTCCAGACCCAAACTGCAGCATCAACACAAGCCGTGTAATTGCACTGAGGCAGCCTGGCCCAGGCCCCGGCCGCGTAGGTGCCATAAGCCCTGGTGGGCCTCCTCCAAGGTGTCATAAGCCAGGGCCCCCAGGGCCTAAAGGTCACCCCCCACCAAAGGCCCACACAGCCAGGGCCCCCAGGGCCTGTAGGTGGCCCCCCAAGGGCCCACATACCCAGGATACCCCAGGGCCTAAAGGTCACCCCCTAAAAGGGCCAACACAGCCAGGGAGCCCCAGGGTCTGGAGGTTGCCCCCCAAGGGCCCACATAGCCAGGGCACCCCAGGGCCTAAAGGTCACCCCTTAAAAGGGCCCACGCAGCCAGGGCCCCCAGAGCCTAAGACAGCCCCCCAAGGTGCCATAAGCCAGAGCACCCCAGGGCCTGCAGGTAGCCGACTCCCAGGGTGCCATAATTCCAGGAGCCCCAGGGCCTGGAGGTAGTCCCCCAAGGGGCCCAAGGAGCCTGCACAGCCAGGAAACACCAGGGTCCAGAATGGCCTCCAGGGAGCTGGCCAAGGCCGACTCCTGGATACAGGCCTGTCTTGGGAACATGCGGGGGTCTGAGCAACTGAGGTTTGCTGGGCTATCCTCTTACGGAGCACACTCGCGTATATGAATGTATTTCTATATTTTCTTTCCTTTCCTCGTTTATTTGAAAGATATTGAACAGCTTAGAGCAAGAATACAGCTGAGGTTTTTAACCCTCATAGAGGTGATATGAAAGACTAGCAGAGAGGGCTAGAGCTACCAGACCCATGTTGACCAAGGAGTCGTACCAGGCCTAAAGCAGTGGCAGCACAGAAGGGGCACGTTTATAGCACCACTTAGCACATGCACAGAACAGTCCAGAGATGCTGAGAAGAATAAGAGAGACCAGAGAAAATCCCGGAGCACACAGTAACAGGAAGAAGAAAGACTGGCTTCACAGATGTCATAACTGTAGAAACAGAAAAACCCAGGTTTTTTTTTTTTTTTACTAGAATAAATAAGTGAATTTATCCAAGCCTCAGGACATAAGTCAGTATACAAAATTAAATTGCATTTCTATGTACAATAAATAAAAAACTAGCAAGTAAACTGTTAAAAAATTCTATGTCTAATAGTGTCCAAAAACATTCTATTCTTAAAAATGCATTAACAGGAGACAGGCACACTACACTGAAACCCCCTAAAGTTGGGAGGAGCTAAAGAAGATCTGAGGGGACAGCACATTGCATTTTTGATTGAATGGCTAAATACTTCTACAATTCAATCTCAGCACCATTTTAAATTCAAAAATTCATGAATCACTCACTAAAATTTGCATGGAAATTTAAAGGATCTGTAGCAGTCAACCAAATTGTGTAAAAGGGCAGCCAGAGGATTACATTACTTAATTTAGGCTTTACAATATAAACCAAAGCAAATACGACCTGGGACAAACATGGACAGAAGATCAATAGAACAGAATGGAGTACAGAAGTAGATAAACAGGGCCAACTGATTTCTTGGCAAGGAGAGAAGAAAATGTCCCCAACACCTGGTGCTCGGTACCCACATGGAAAGTAAATGCATGTGATGAGCTCAGAAGTCAAGAAAAATCACCTGAGCAAAGCGGAAGCCAGCAGCTCTTCTTAGGCCATCCAGAGAACAGAGCTCTGGGCACCTGCTGCCCCTGCACTGCAGAAACTGAAGGTGTGTAGAGAATCACAGCTCCCCAGAGCAGAAGGCCACAAGAAGAAACTCCAGGGGAAATCGTACTGGGGTAGAAAAACTTGTCAGACCCAGCATGGACAACTCTGAGAGCTACGAACTCCAGGGATGTGCAGTTTTAGTGCAGAGGTATCTACACATTTGTGAGTTTACCTCCCGGACACCAACAGATTCTCACAAGGGAAATGAGACAACCAGTCTTATTTCCTCAGGCAGAGGGGAAAGGGGGCCATTTTGAAATACATTGGTGCATTCTGCACTTTCTAACAAGGTCTGCCCTCAAAAGGAACTATTTCATCAGAACCACCCCAGCTGAGAGAAAGCCTGACCAACCTGGAGGAAGAAAAATACCACCCAAATGCAACTCCTCTAGGCTCTGAAATGGGGAGGAAATACAAACTCAAGTTCACAAAAAGACCAAGTCCTAAATGTAGGGCTACAGAATCCTCCTTTCCCCACACCTTTCCATCACATTAATGTGGCTTCTGCATAATAACAGGGGATTATCACTAGAAAGCCACATACCTCATACCCTATTTAAGGAGGCATCTCTAGGGACACACAAAGGCAATAGGGCTGACAGAAACAAAGATGCTAGAAGAAATCTTAGTCTCTGACACCAACAGCTGCAGAGAACAGCAAACACAGTCCAAATCCCAGCCTGAAAAGTGCAAACCTCAGACTGAGGCCTGGTCTAGCTCAGTTCTTTTACCCTGGTGCATTATGCTCAGCTGTCAACAAAAAATTACCAGGCGAACTACAAGGTAAAGGCACAGTTTGAAAACATAAAGCAAGCATCAGTACCAGAGATACTGAAATTGTCCACACCAAGGAGTTAAAATTGTTTTGGCTAACACGAAAGGGCTCTAATGAAGAAATGGACAGTGCACATGAACAGATGGTGATGAAAGCAGAAAGAGTCCAAACCAGAATCAAAATGCAATGCCAGCAATCAAAGGCATGAAGAGTCCCTTTCAGGGCTCAATAGTCGACTGGACCCAGACAAGAAAAGCATCGGTGGGCTTGGAAATATATCAGCAGACACTCCTTCAACTGAAAACACATGAGGAAAAGGGAATTCAGAAAGGAACAGAATATCCAAGAACAGTGAGACGATCGTAAAAGGGGTAAAATCCATGTAATGCTAAAACTAGAAAAAGAAGAGAGAAAGTAGCCAAAGAAAGAGTGGAAGGAACATGATTGAGAATTTTCCCAAATTAATGAGGAGGGCAAAAAACACACACAGGAAGCTCAGAAAACACCACACAGGACAAGTGCCTGTTGTCACCAGGTGCATCATGATGAAGCTGCAGGAGCCAAAAACATACCATCCTGAAAGAAGCAGGGAGGCACTTGACCCAACTGAGCAAAGACACGAATGACCTCAGAATCCTCTTCAGAAGCCAGGAAAACAAGGAGGACAGAGGGACAGGTTTTAAATATTGGGAACAGAAATCCCACCAGTCTCGAATTGTGTATCCAGAGAAATTATCCTTGAAAAGTGAAATCAAAATAGAGATCTTAGATAAAAATCAGTATACTTATTGCCTATAGATACGCCTTGCAAAAACTGCTAAAGAACTTCTTGAGAGGAAGGTAAAACTGGTAGGTCAGAAACTCAGATCTACATGAACTGCCTTAGAAAAGAACACAGGGAGGTAAAATAACATTTCTTCTATTATTGAGGTAGTAGATTGCAGTTTGTTCAAAATAAAAGCAGCAGTGTAATTGGTGGGTGTATCTTACAGATAAGTGAGATGCTTGGCGGTCAGGCTGGAGGGGAAGGAGGGTCTAAGAGGTGATTACCTGTGAGCAGTGAACATGGACTTGGAGCATTTTTAAATGAAAACTCTAAAGTAATTCTTAAGTATTATAATAACATGCTGAGAGAGAGGAGAAAACAGAATCAATTAAAATGCTCAATTAAAATCATAGAAGACAGATAAGGAGTGGAAGAAAATGAGAAAGAAATAAAGAAATGTGGACAAGGATAGGAAACAGTAACATATATGGTAGATATTAATCCAACTACTCAATAATCACTTTAAAGAGCAATCTTCCAAATAAGCCAATTAAAGCACAGACACTTTAGGATAGACTGTTTTTTAAAAGGATGAAAAAAATAAAACAAGACCCAACTATATGTTGTCTACAAAAAAGAAAAAACCCTCATTTTCTACAAGACACAAATAGATTAAGAACAAATGAGTGGAGAAAGATACCCCATGCTGACACTAATGAAAGGAAAGCTGGTGAAGACAAACTAATCTCAGGCAATGCAGGCATCATCTCAAGGAGGATTATCAGCCATAGAAAGGGCACTGCATAACACTGAAGAGGCTGGTCTCCAAGGAGGCTCAGCAGCCATCAACTCATACGCAATCAATAACAGGTCATCAAAACCCACGAGGCAAAAAATTGGCAGCACTGAAGGACAAAGAGAAAACAGCTGGCCTCCATCCCTCTGTCACACCACACAAAAAAGCTTATTTGGAATATTGGACAAAATTAAGCATAAGCCAAAACTAAAACTGTAAAGCACAGCACCATAGAAGCTTGTCATGATCCAGGGGTGGGTGGAGATGATTCGTACAGGACACGGACATCAAAACAAGATGAAATATGGATAAGTTGGAATCATTGAATGGAGAATTTCAGCTTATCAAAGACATCACTCACAAGACAGCAGGCAGGCAGGGGAGGAGTGGAGGCTCTGCAGGATCTCAGTACGTCGAAGGACTCATACTTTACACAAAAAAGAGAAAATGGCCCACTGAAAAATGGGCACAGGTCTTCAGCACACACTTCATGCAATTGGCTAACACAGGCCCAGAAGTTGCCCTCAACTGACAGTCATCAGAAACGCAGACAGAAGCACGGGGGGTTGCTTGTGCACACTCACCAGACGCCACACGCAGACGGGCACTGCCAAAGGCTGACAACACTTGGCCCAGCCGGGACCCTCAGATGTCGCTGAGGAGCAGCCGACCAGGACCCCTCGGGAAGAGGTGAGGCGCTCCTCATGAGCATGGCCCTCTCGACCCACAGGTCAGCTGTGGTCCATCCAAGAGTTCACGTGAATCCACATGCACAAGCAGAATCACCCACAGGCACGCACAGCTGCCCTAGTTACAACCTCCCTTTGTCCGTACTTGTCCAACAACAGGGGAGTGTGGAAAGGTCACCTTCAAAGTTTGAGACACCAGCAAGAGTGCGGAGCCTCCGGGATTACATGATTCCACCAGAGGGGAGCAAGGAACAATCTCTTTGGGAAATAGCGAGTCCATGCCTGACTTGTGTCCAGCCTCAGGGGCTCAAACACCAAAGTGCTGAGCACCCAGGTTACGGAGCAGCCTGGTCCCCTCTCTCCATCAGCAGCAGACAGCGTCGGGATGCTGTGTCTGGCCTCTGGCTCTGCTTGCCATGCCTGGAGACAGTTACACTAATAAGAACAGAGTCCTAAGTGGAGCCATTCCCAAGACCTGCTGCCTTCTCGAGAACAGCGCATCCTGCCGCCACTGATACTGTTTCCTGTTGCTGGAACTCACGTGTTGCTACGCTGCTGCACCCAGGAGCAACTCCTGGGTGCTTCCTGGGGAGGGCTAGCCTGTCAGGGTTCTTGGCCCCCACAGCCCGTTGGCTGTTTCTGTGGAAATCCGTAAGGCTGACATGCGCGTGCGCATCTGTTGAGTGTGTGTGCACGCTCCTGCTTGGTAACACAATGTGTCACTCCATGCACACACGTGCACCAGGGAGGATGTGCTCTGCCTTGGTACATACCTGGGATGTGCTGAGCAGGCCTGTGTATGTGTGAACTCCCACCCAGGCAGTGTGTCCCCCTGATGCTCTGCAAACCCAGTGGTCATTGCCCCTGATCAGCAGCTAGAAGCTGACAGGGCTACAGAGCCACGGGGAAAACAGGCGGATGCAGAAGCGCAAATGATGGGACTGGAGCAAACTTCCCTGCTCACCTCCTCGAAGGCCAGGCATCTGGAAAGCACCATCGCCAGGGGCTCAGCCAACTAGGCACGGGGTAGGAAAACAGAGGCTGGATTGCGGAGATGGTCTGCAGCCCGATGTAGAAAGTGTCCTCCTAGCCCTCTTCTGAACTGGGATCCAGGGCGCCACGCAGGAGGCCAACACTAGAGGCCGCATTCTGACTCCTCTACACCACCCGACTCCAGCCTTACTGATGCAGAAACGTGCACTTACTGAGCACCTGCTGTATGCCGGGTGCCCCGCTTGACACACCGCATGCCAGCCTCCCTGTGATCTGGCCCATCACAGCCATGGATGTGGCCCTGCCTCCCCTCCTGCTGTCTGAAGTGCCCAGGCGCCTCCCTCATATCTGGCCAGTTTAGTTCACCTTCCAGATCCAGGTTGGTGGCCTCCTTCCCCAAAGCTTTGCTCAGATCCCAGTGGACAGGCAGAGAAGTCCAGCATTCACTCGTTCATTTAAAAGGCGTTGCTGGAGTCCAGCCGTGTCCGGCTCCTGGGATGGGCACTGGCTGTGCAGTATGAATCCAGCAGCCCAGCTCATCCGTGAACTGGTGCCTAGAGGGGGCAAGGGTGCAGCCAGGTGCCTGACAGTGCTGCTGGAAAGGCCTGGCTCTGAGAAGAGGGGGCGGAGCTGAAAGCAGAGCCTTCTGTTTGGAGGGCATAGCCGGTCCAAAGGCCTGGGGCACAAGGACAGGAGTAGGACTGTAGGAATAGCCACTCCAGTGGCCCCACCTTGGCTCCTGCACAGGGTAGATGAGCAGCCCTGGAGGTGGTGGGAGCTTGGTCAGAGCAGTCCCATGGTCCTTGCAGAGGTCCATGGTCCAACCCACTGCCTGGCCTTCCACGGTGCTGGGTGGACCTGGATGTGGCCTGCCTGCTACTCCCACCTGGCCCTGTCCATCACTGCCTCTCATCCCTGGGTCTGGGGTCCACCCAGCACTGCGTGCACTGCAGGCCCACAGCCTCTGCTCCTCTCTCTGAGAATCATCCCAGGGCCTTTTCCAGGGGTTTCAGGTGGTACTTTGTGCACACAGCCTGTGTGCAGAGTCATGTCTGAATCCCCCGCAGCCCAACCCACCCTGGAGCCCCCTCAAGGTGTCAGCGTCTAGCTGCTGATCAGGGGCAATGACCACCGGGTTTGCAGAGCATCAAAGGGACACACTGCCTGGGTGGGAGTTCACACATACACAAGCCTGCTCAGCACATCCCAGGTGTGTACCAAGGCAGAGCACATCCTCCCTGGTGCACGCGTGTGCATGAAGTGACACATTGTGTTACCAAGCAGGAGCGTGCACACACACTCAACAGATGCGTACATGAATGTAAGCATGTGTACATGTGTGTGCGCGTGTGTATACTGTTGGCAGTGACTGTGTGAGCGTGTGTGTGCATAGGAGTGTGTGTGCACCCACTGTCCTGGCCCCTGGTCTCCACCTTCCTTCCTCAAGGTCACTCTTGCCCCTTGAGGCTCCTCCACCACTCTGTACCTGCTCCTGCTTCAGTACTCTCCTCTGAGGCTCCATTCCTGAGGTCACCCAGGATGACCAGCAGCCATGGGGAAAGGAAGGAGACGGTGAGGACACAGGGAAACTTTAGCAAGCGTCGCAGTGTGACAGACGAGAATGGGAGTTTCAGCAGCTGAATAGCTCACAGGCTGTGGTTTCGATACCCAGCATCTCTGCTTCTTGAAATTGAACCACACAGTTTTGCAGGGGCTGACGGGAACCTGTACCAAGACAGCTGTGGTAGCAGAAGCAGGAACCAAATGGCTGGAATAGAGAAAACCCCTTTGGGCTTGGTGCAGTAAGTCCCTAAGCTATGAGAGCTAGAGCCCCCAGGCTGGTGACACCCTTGTAAATCCTCCAATAGAATTGCACCCACATCCCAGCCTCCAGACAAACTGGCTTTTGTATAAAAGTAAAGCCTGCTGTGCTCAGGGCTCAGACTCTGCTAATTATCCCTCCAGGCCACGGTCACTAATGAAGTGCTGCTTCCAGATCTCGGTGTGCTGACCCTCACTTCCCACTAGAGCAGCAGCCTGCAGACGCTGGGCAGAGCCACCTGAGACGTCGCCATATATGTGTGCATGTGCGAGTGGAAGAGCATGTGGGTGTGCATGTAAGTGCTTGTATGTGTATGAGTAAGTGTGAGAGGAAGAGCACATGTGTGTTTGCACATGCCTGTGCTTATGCATGTGCATGTGTGTGGGTGAAAGTGCACGTGTGTTTGTGTGTGTATACACATGTGTGGAAGTGCACGTGAATATTGTGTGTGAGTAGAGCATTGTGTTTGCATGTGCCTGTGTATGCATGTGTATGAGTGTGTGAGCATGTGTGGAAGCGCTTGTCTGCATTTGCATGTGTGTATGAGCATGTGTGGGTGGAACAGCATGTGCGTGTATAAAGGTATGTGTGTGCATGGAAGTGTATGAGTATGCGTGAATGGAAGTGCACATATGTATTTGCATCTGTGTATGAATGTGTGTGTGTGGATATGCACATGTGTGTTTGCCTTGTGTATGCACGTGTACGGGCATGTGTGTGCGTGGAAGTTCATGCATGTTTGCATGTGTGTATACATGTGTGGGAAGATTGTATGGGTACTGTGTGTGAGTGGGGCACGTGTGTGTATGGGCATGTGTGGGGTGGAAGTTCGTGCATGTTTGCATGTGTGAGTGTGTATGTTTGAGTGTTGTTGCCATGGACACTTGGCTTTCCTAGTGGGAGCACAGACCTCACCAGGCCCCATGGACCTCCCCTGCATCCTGACTGTGGACTTGGCACAACCTTGGGGACAGATTCCAAGACAGATGGGCAGGGTGAACTGCGGCAGCTGGAAGGCAGGCACAGGTCAGCCTCCTAGGGGAGGGAGCCATGCAGACCCTCCTCTGTGGCTGGCCCCCAACTGACCCCTCAGCAGAGGGTTCCTGTCCCTGAGAGATCCTCCAGGAAGGACAGGAACCCCAGCCCCAGTGCAGGGAGAGTGCAGTGCAGCCTGTGTCCCCCCAGCCTCCAGCCTTCCTGCTTTCATCTGCATCAATCCAGTTGTCCCTGAGGCACTGTGGCAGCAGAGCCCCTGGCCCAGAGCCCCAAGCAGGGAGCTGACACCGGGATGGGACAGACTCGGTCCAGAGCTACAGAGGCCTGAAAAGCAGCCGGAAGTCAGGCAGGACACAGGGGCTCCCCAGGCTCCTGCCAGCAGACACAGAGGACAGATGCAGGCAGAGGGGCCAAGGCCAGGGTGAGCGGCAAGGAGGGAACACCAGCCAGCCAGTGCCTGGGGGCAGGGCTGCCTGGCCCTCTCACTCCCCCACAGCTGCTGGGCAGTAGCGCTTTAGGATGACTCTCAGGGTGTCCAGCCCCAGCATCCACAGCCTCCTGTCCAGGCTCCCCTGGGTTTTTCTGCCCAGCTGGGAGGGCGGCTTCAGCAAGAGGCAGGAAGAGCCAGTGGGCAGGGATGCAGGAGGCCAGGGCAGCTCCCTGCACAGCTGCTCACAGTCAGAACCCGCCTGGGAGGGAGGGCAGGTGACGGGGGCCCTTGCCCCGACCTCAGGGGCCCCGCCTGGGCTGCGTGGGGCAGAGTCGCTGTTGGCCACCCAACCTGCAGCAAGAGGATGGGTGGGACTCAGACTCATGCCAGTGGACCACCCCAGGGATAACAGCAGGCCCCAGCAGCTCACGTCCACCTCCTCCTTCCAGAAGCACTCCTTCCCTTCCAGAGACCAGGGAGATCTGGAGCAGCAGGGAGCAGGGCATTGCAAAGGCCATGCAGGTCAGCAAGCCCCGCTTCCCCAGCTCGCCGGCTGCAGAACTGGGTGCCCCAGCTTCAGGTGTGGCCCGTGGGCTTCTCGGGCCCGGCCCCTGGTCCTTCAGGCCTCATTGTGGTGGCCAGCGCTGTGCTTCTAGAACAGGGGCAGCCCCCTCCTGGGGCCCCTGTCCCCTCTGCTCCGGTCCTGGCCTGTGACACCGCTTCCTGGGCCGCTCTGCGTGGGTGAGGCCGTCCCGCAGTACGCCTCCTCCAAGAGCCCCCAGTGCAGACGTCTGCCCTCCAGGACCCCGGGAGCAGCCGCCACGGCAGCCCTAAACGCTTGGTTTTCACTCTTTCAAAATCTTCTCCACTGAGCTCAGTTAATTACAAAACTAGTTCACACTGGGTAATTTTGATTTGCCTGCACCTTCCGGGGCCAAGTAATTAGACTGTGGCATTCAGGAGCAGCCAGGCATGACCCGAGGCGTCCGCCCGCCACTGGCTGACAGCTGCATCCGACCTGAGCCGGCTCAGCCCTGCCCGCCCCAGCAAGCCCAGGCCCAGAGGCCCCGCAGGGACAGAGCCCCCACAAATTAACTAGCAATTAAAAACTTTATTGACAAAAGCAATTCATGAATACATATCTAATAAAATGCAAACTATTCTTTCCAAACGACTTTTAAATAAGAAACGAACAAAAAATGCTAGAGATTGACGCTGCACATGCAGGAGCATCTTCAGAAACAATTGGCTGAATATTAATGAACTGAAAATGTCATTTCTGGTCCAATTACTAGAAGTAATTAGTTTTTTTTTAATTATGAAGGAAGTGGAATTTTAATAAGGTCAATTTTACAATTACAGTTTAAAAATACTAATTGTATTGTCATCACATCTTATATAATAAATGACATTAACTTGCTAACATCTGTTGATTTTCATGTAAATAAAGCAAAAATACAATTGTATTGGGCTCCTTGGGGAGTGATGTTTTAATGAGAGGAAGTTTGAGTCCCACAGAGGGGGCCAGGTGGTCCCCAAGGGCTTCCAGGAGGTGGTGGAGATGCACCATGGGGCCCAAGGGCTGCCCTCTGAATCTCCCCCAGCTGCCCCGAAAGAGGGATTGTGCAGAGGCTCGCACACCTGCCGGCTTGGAGTCCAGCCTCCAGCCAGGGCTGGAGATGGCAGACACCCTGGTGTGGCATCTGTCCCCCCAGGAGGCAGCATGGACACCTGTGGCTCAGGCGCACTGGTTTCCTGTCCATCACCAAACACAGGGGCTCACCTGTCCACTCCTCCCAGGAGCTCAGACCTCCCGTCACCACAGTGGCCCTTCTCAGCCACAGAGCTGCAGGAGAGGGAGGTCCACCAGCCTCACCCCTGCCGTTCCCACTCTCTGACTCCAGGCTGTCCTGGAGACTCAGGTTGAGTGACATCTGCCCTGGAAGGTGAAGGTCCACTCCAGCCATCCTGTCCCCTAGTGCTCCATCCTCCCATGTTGTCTTGAGTCCATGGAGCAGAGTCATGGATGTGCACACACATGGCCCTCGGGGGCTCCCTGCTCCACTCCATGAACCTCTGTAGGTGAACCTGTCCATCATGCTGTGCTACGAGGGCTGGGAAAGGCCACTGCACTCGCGGGGGTGACCCTCACATTTAGATGATCCTGTCTGCGAAATCTTGGGTGTGGCTCCGGTGCCCCCAAGGCTGCAGAGCTGCAAGGTAGACCCCACTGTTCAGGGGCAGGCCTGTGGGTTTAGAGAAATCCAGGGTAGAGCCCACAGCTGCACACTGGGGGCCTTGTAGGAAGAGAGAAAGTGACCAGGACACACTGTCCCTGCCTGTCTCTCCCACTGGATGCCCAGCCTCACCTCAGGACTCTGCCACCAGATGCAGTCCTTTGGCCCTGGACGTCCAGAACCACCGTCTTGGTAGTGCTCCCAGACTCTAGCTGAGCCTCCGGCAACCTGAGACGGGACGGGGGCCCTAATCAAGAGCCACGTGTTCTTCCCAGACAGCCGTCAGTAACACGCCTCACCCGGTACGATAAGAACGGTTCATATTTTGCAGCATCTCCTACTTGTCTTATGCATTTCATTGAATCCACCAAGACCCCTTAATGTTGAACTTCCAGAAGTCAACTCGATCCTCAGCTCTGTCCAAGAACTCAAATAGCAGCTCCGAGCTTCGGTGAAGGGCCACAGCCGTGTACACCGTCAGGGTGGACCAAGTCTGCTTCCCAGCTGGGGCCGGCCCTGCAGACTCTTCTGCCAGCGCAGGGTAGCGCTCAGCACGGAGGAGGTGGTGTTTGAAGGGTGGACTGAAGTGAGAAGAGGCATGGGTCCTTGGTGCCAGTCCAGCCCCATCCTTTCCCCAAAACACTCCTGCTCACTCTGCTCAAGGGCGGTGACCACAGGTGCATCCAGGGTTGCTGCCCCCTCGTCTCCCAAGAGCAGTTGTGCTCAGTACTTTGTGGGGTTGGTGGCTCCTCAGGCCCAGTCCCTTTCTGAACTGAACCACTTGGAGGATAGGCTAGACCCATGACTCCTGGCCCCTGACCCCTGACCTAGAGTGGTCTCTACACATCTCCTCTCACACCCACTGCCATCCCCGCCACGTGGAAGCCAGGGTCTTCAGGTAGCAAATCCACTTCTGGCCAGGCCTGAATCTTTCCTGATCCTCGGGTCCAGGACTTGGTCCAGGTGGGATCCCAATGCCCTGTCCCTGTGCAGGGACAGTCACAATTGCAGCTGTGTGTAAGGCGCAGCTCACTGGAACTGCACAGCCCAGCATGCCAAGTGGCATACGATACCTGCAGTAAACAAGCTGAGTCAAAGCAGCCCAGAGAGACAAGGAGGCCACAGCAGCCTCCACCCTCCTCCCTCAGTCTTCACAGACATCTCAGCTCAGTAGGATCCCAGGAAATAGGCACAGTACCTGAGGCACAAGCTCTTGCGAGCCCAGGGAGAGCGTGGAGAAGGCGGCCCTCCAAGGCCGCAGGTGCGTGGAGAAGACCAGTGAATCCTGGGCCATACAACAGGGCACAAGCCACGTTGACCTTGCCCAGCTGTCTGCCCTGCTCTTGTCCACAGTGCACCTCTCCTGGGTCTGACCTGGCTGTGTAGTCCCCAACTAGCACTGGCCGCAGGTGCAGGCCTTGGAAGGGTGGTGTGGCCTTCTGCCCAAGACCTGGCCCTGCTGCCCGGGTGAGGACGCTTCTCTGCAAGGCAGCAGTGTGCCATTGTTCAGATGGTTTGTGGGCGTTTGTCACATCCTGGGGATGTCGTGTTGAATTTTAATTACCCAGATTAAGATCTATTGGTGTAATTATTGAGGCATATAAAAGTTTTATTTAAACATGGATATCCTAGAAATGAAGGCCCTTGGGACAATAAATGACTTAATGGCCTCGCACCGGGAGGCATTTGCTGGCACAGGGGACCTGAGCACAGAGTCCAAGGACGCTCCTGGAGCACCCACCTCCTGGCCTCGGAAGCCTCTGCAGAGGCCAGCTCCCCACAGGACCTGGCGCTGCTCCACAGAAGGGATGCCCAAAGCCCACCTGATGCAGGGCTACCCGGGGTGGCCCTCCATGTGCTTGGGCTCCTGTAGGTCACGACACCTTAGATGGAAAAGCCTGGAGCCTCTGGAGGAATCGTCCCCCACCCTCACTGTAGCAGTGGGGGAACCAAGGCTGGAGCCCGGGGGCCCTCGGGGCACTGCCGACTCCCGGCCCTCACTCACCCAATCCCCATGATGAAGGGAAAGGCGACGCCCCATTCCCACTTCAATGAATGTGCTCTTTAAAAATTTTTTAGAGAAAAGTGAAATTCAGAAACGGGGGTGGGGGTGGCTACCAGGAAAACCCGGGTGACCCACCTCGCCGGCGCTGCCTTAGGTGAAAGCCAAGGTGGAGCAGTGTCAGCAAGAAGTGTGGGGACAGTACTGGTGACTTGGGGCTAGCAGAGGCTCCCTAGCCCCGACACAGCACGCTGCACAGGGGATGATGCCCTGTTTGACAAAGACGGCTAAGTGAAGTCAAAAGACAAACCTCAGAACAAGAGCAGGTGCTTCCCACATGCGGAAGTAAAGGCAGGCGGGGTGCACCCCAGCATCTGCAGATCAGGAAGAAGAGGAGGTGCAGCCAAGTCGGAAAACGGGTGGAAAAGACGAACGGAGGACTTGAGAAATCCCGAAGGCCGAGGCGTGGGGAGACGCCCAAGCCCAGCACAGAGTGACCAGCGTGCAGGAGGCCCACAACCAGCAGTGTGCAGACAAAGGCTGGCCCACAGCAGCACGCGGGTTTGACGTGGCAGCCAGACGTGCCTTTGGGTTAACTGGTGTGCACTCTGGGCAGAAACTGTGAGGCTTTTCTGGGGAACGGCCTGACGCTCAGACAGGAACCTGGGTGCTCTGTCTGCTGGAGCAGGACTTCAAGCCTATGAGAAGGCTCAAAGCAAGCAAGCAAGCTTGAAATACGAAAAACTGTCAGCTGTCACTTTCAGGACAGCTGCCTCCTCGGAGAGAGAAGAAGGGAATTCAGGCCACACACTGTCCCCAAAGTGCAACTGTGGCATGGTCACTAACGGGCAGCAGACAGCAGCAGCACTGACCAGTGCAGCCCCTGTGGCCTAAGGCCAGCACTGGGCAGGAGCTTCCCCACCCAGGGTCTCCTTGGTCAAAACCAGTAGGCCAGCAGGCTGTGGCCTCCTCCAGAAGCTGGGGTTGGGGGAGTCCCTTTGCAAGCTCTGTAGATCCTGAAGACCCCATGCCTGTGTGGAGGGTGGGGGGCTGTGACGCATGGAGGACTGTCACCCGGAGGGCCCTGGACTCGCAGGGGAGCTGCAGCTGCAGCCCACAGGACCTTGCACAGGCCTCCTTCCACAGGGGCCTGAGCACACAGTCACGTGGAGACCCCAGAGCAGGCTAAGCACTCTGCAGGCCCCTCCTCCACCAGTGTGGGCACTTGTCAGATGGTCCATCTATGTCTCTGTAAAGCGCTTTTGGCTGAAACCTAACACTTGCACAGAGCCGTGGGATACATGGGGTATGTGTGATGTCTCAGCACACGCCCTGGGTCCTGGTCAAGGGCACGGTGGGCTTCAACCACTTTCAAGGGGCTGAATAATGTCATGGTAGTCAGGATCACTACCCCTCAAAAAGTGGACACTGGAGAGTGGACCTGCGGTGGGTGCAGGCCTGGCCTCCCTCCATCCTGGGGCTGAGGCAGGAGCTGGCACTGGTGCATGTGGCCCAACCTCTGCCTGTCCCCTGTGGCCTGGCTGCCTTCTCAGGGGACTTCAGAGGGCAGGCTTCCCAGGCCCAGCTGCAGTTGTCCAGGGTGCCCACCCTGAGTGGAGAGAGGCCAGTCAGGAGGCCCTCCTACCCTGGGGCCACTGGGCTGCTGGTCCTCCAGCCTCTGCCACAGCAGGAAGGCTGCTTCCATCCACAGTGGCTGGGGAGAGGGGCCCGATGGCCACAAAGCCCGCTGTTCTTACTGGGACATAGCCATCCTATGCACACACTCCTCAGGAGAGATTTTCCACTCAGCAGGTCCTGCCCTCAGGTGACTGCTGGCTGCCACCCTCCTCCCTGTCCCCAGGGCAGCTTCCAAGCCCCACCCATGCACCACCTGAGGAGGGTCCTCGTCAGAGATGCTATGGAGCCGGTGGACCCCAGCAGACCCGGACTCCAGGACGTCCAGGACCAGGGTGGGCGATGCCAGTGGACTGACCACATATGGAGAGAAAGATGGAAAGGGACTTTGAGGAAGTAGCCGATGCGATATGGGTGGTGAGTCTGGAAGATTCCACAGGGCAGGAGGTCACTGCGTGGGGAGGACTCCTTCTCTGCTCTCAGGGCCTTCACATGGAGGTCACATGCTCACCCTGGTGGACCTATGTCAATGTGGATGCCGTCTACAGAGCACCTCCACAGCAGGGCCAGCACTTGGTCATGCAGCTGAGCTGACACAGACTCGAGCATCCTGAGGAGCCCAGCTCGGGACTTCAACAATCCGAGTCCTAGCTGAGTCCTAGCTGGGAGTCCTGTGCTGGGGATGCAGCAAGCACATGCTGGGCTAGGCAGGGCTTCTGTCGGGGCTGGGGTTGGGCAGCAGGTGGCCACTCTGGCAGGATGGCTGGTGTCAGATGCCATAGGGCTCTGAAAGTAATGGTGGGTGCACGGGGGGCAAACGGGGTGTAGGCAGTCAAGAGGACAAACCCAGCCTCCTGGGCTCGTGGGTCAGGTTGTGGCTGAGCTGTGCATGGTCGGAGACAAGACTGCATGTGGCCAGGAGCCCTTTAGCAAAGTCGGAGCTGAGACCCGACTCCCCAGCAGGTGGGCAGGGTCTCTTGGCAAGGGAGCCCTCCCTGGTCCTCTGGGCACCTGCCCTCATGACAGTCCCCTCTACCCATGCACTCCTCGCACATGTCCCCTAAGCCAAGGGTGAAGTGGCCCCAGACATGGCCACTCCCACGGCCCAGCACGAGATGAGGTGGCGCAGTCCAGAGGGCGTCTAGGCTCCTGTCTAAGAGCACAAGGCCCTGCCTCTGGTGGCCCCAGAGCCCGAGCAGGCAGGTTGGGAGATGTCCCTGTGGTGGCCTGGGCTTGCTGTCCCGGCCACCTGTGAGGACGAGGCCCAGGACGCGCAGAGGGTCTTCGGGGAAGAGGTCTCCAGACCCCAGCCAGCAGCACAGCAGCTGTGCTGACTTCCTCTGCCTTTTCCTCCATTCAGCACAGTAGGCCGTGTTGATTCCAAACTCACACCGTGAATGCACACAGTGAGCGAAGGCCACTGTGCACACAGAGTAGCTTGTGCTCTAGGGGGCTGGACGGGGTGAGCACCACCCGGGGCCTGCAGTAGAAGCATTTGGATTGTCCTCATACTGCCGGTTCACCCTGGAGCCGGCCCGGAAGGCCGTGCTCATCGGCTTAAGCAAAGCACTTTGCTCTGGCTCCCGGAGCAGCACACTGCTGGGGCAGGAGGGCTGATGAGGCCCAGGGTCCGGTAGGCCGCTTCCCGTGAGCAGTGCACACGCACGCCCACGCACGCAGCTGTAGGGCCACTCCCTGCTCTGTGTAAGGCACACTCCCAAGAGCTGAGAGGCCGCCTCTGTGTGCAGCTTTGGGCTTTGAGTGCTCCCTGGATGGCACTGCCTGGGGGCTCTCTGTGCTCCCTCTGCTTGCCCCACTCTCCTTCCACCTCCCTGCTAGGAAGCTGTGGTGCTCACTTTGTTGCTGAGGCTCTGACAGAAAGCAAGCCACCATCCAGGTCCCCAGAAGGGATACCTGGTGAAGTGGCATGGCCCAGTCTCTCTTGCATGACCCGCAAGTTCAGAGCCCCCCATGGCCACAGCAGGAACAAGGGTTGACTTAGGCAATGCCATCAGCAAGCGTGAGTGGGTTGCCACCTGACCCATCAGGCAGAGGCCTATCTGGGACAGCAGTGTGCATCTGCAGCCTTGCAAGTGTGACTCCCCTGGAGGAGCCAGGCAGAGTGGGAGGTGGGAGACCAAGCCCAGGCCTTGTGTGTGGCCTCCTGCCTCTTGGGGACCATCCCTTGGCCTGGGGACACGGCCTCATTCTTCACACTCTGCACCCCACTCAGGACTCATGACACTCCTATGAGGCGAGTGTCACAATGTCCTCACAGTCACACGGCCAAGGAGCTGGGGCAAGTTGGAATGTGGTCCTGAAGTTTCTCTCTGAGGCCCACACCTGAGGCTCAGAGTCAGGCTGAGACTGTGGAGAGGCCAGGAGACCACAGAGGAAGGACAGACGATGGAGAGGTCAGGTGACCACAGAGGCAGGACAGACTATGGAGAGGCCAGGTGACCCCAGAGGCAGGACAGACTATGGAGAAGCCAGGTGACCACAGAGGCAGGACAGAATATGGAGAGTTCAGAAGACCACAGAGGAAGGACAGACTGTGGTGAGGCCAGGAGACTACAGAGGCGGGACAGACTACAGTGAGTTCAGGAGACCACAGAAGCAGGACAGACTGGAGAAGCCAGAAGACCACAGAGGCAGGATGGACTGTGGTGGGGCCAGGTAAGGGTGGTGCCAGCAAGAGGCCATGTCTGCTGAGGATGTGTGCAGCTGCAGCCACCAGGCTGAGCACAAATCATGTCACCAAGTGCTAAAATTCTTCCACTGGGGTGACATCTGCAAAATCGCCAAGACTCACACCTCCAAGAGTCTGTCCCTCCACCAAAGTAGCCAACATCAAGGAAAACAACCACCAACTCCATCAGAACTCTGAATAACCAAGGTTTACAGCAACCAGGCCTGCTCTGAGGAGGGTCCCGGGGAGCCTGTGGGGTTTGCACTGACCCTCGGCTCCATCCCTGGCCAGGGGTGGACTTGAATGCAAGCCGAGTCCCCTGCATGGAGCCACATTCCTGGGCCTGCAGAACACAAGGCAGACTGCTTGCAGCAACTGCCCACCTTGCCTCTCCAGGGCTGCTGGAAGGACAGGTGCAAGGTGCAGGACTGGCTTTGTCTCACTCACACTGGCAGAACAGGAAAGCAGAGGGCAGTCCTCGAACCCACAGGCAATGCAGAGCAAAGGAATAGCAGCCCACGGACACAGGGGCAAAAGACGGCGTAAGGTAGGACCAACGTCTGTGAGGAGACGGAGGGCATGTGGGGACTGAGGCCCTCGGAAGTGCCTGCTCCACTCTGGGATGCATGCTCAGAGGAGAGCTGAGACTGGAGCGGCCCGCCAGGCTGGTGGATGCAGGAAGAAAGGCAAAGGAAGAGCTGTGGAGTGCCCAGGCCGGAGCAGAACCAGCCTCAAAGGACCAGGCAGATTATCTCCTTCTCCTTTTCCCCTCCTCTCCACAGCCCTTTCTGGGTATGAATGGATTTCTGGCAAAACACCATCTGAGCAAAGCTAAAAGATTGTTAATAACTGAGAGCCCACAGGACATTTTGTTGCAGGGAAAGATGAGGCAGACACCCAAGGAAATCCAGGAAGCAGTTTTATTCAAAGCTGTGCAGCTTGGTGTGGGGGACTTAAGTGTCAAAAATCCCAGACTCTGAGTTTGAAAACTCTTACAAAATACTCAGTGGGAGGTTACATAAAATTTAATTAATTTTTTCCCCATTTTGACAAGCCAGACAGCAGTTTCACAAGTTTGTACAGAAATAACATCTTCTGCACAGGGTGTTCTTTCTGGGGTGAAGGCTCATCGCACAGCTCTTGTAAATTAGATGAGCACAGCTCAGAGCTTCACTGTCCCAGACAAAGTTACAAACCACTGCCAACCTCAGTGCAAGCCAACCTCTGTGCAGCTCATGCAGACACCTTGGCAAAGAGTTTGCTGACAGAGGCCAGTTGAGCTACATAATTAGGGGCAGGGTCCTGAAACCCCTTCCCCAGCCTCCTTCATTCCCCCCTTTGACACCTTAATTTAATTCTTAAAAGAATGCCATCCTTCTGACTTTAAGTTGTACATAACATCGTGATTTTTCTTGATTCTCAGTAGCAGCTTCTACAGAAGATCTGATTGTTTTCATGCCGAGGGGAGCCAAGCATGGGAGCAATAAACAAGTTAACAGCATAACCCTTACCATGCCAATTAAGCTCTTTAATCCATCCTCCAAAGTATGAGCCTAGATTTTACCCTTTGAAGCCCTTTTAAGTACTTTTGAAGTAGGAACCCAGCTCTGGGGTCTCTTACCCTATAGATCAGTATGGGTCTGAGTTCATTGTAGCAGGGAACAAAAGTTTAAGCTTATTTATATTTAGGGCCACTTTTTTAGAGACAAGTGGTCACTGAATTGTAACTCTGTGTGTGTGTGTGTGTGTGTGGCAGGACCCAAATACATCCTATTAATTACACAATCTGTAATAATTTATCTTAACACAAAAAGTACATGGTGGGTAAGGGTGAGCATCCAGCCATAGTGCCAAGCAATCACACATGGTGACTACTGAAAACTATGCTAGGTAATACATCAATATTTCTGTCACTATAGGTTAAATTGTGGTAGATAGTAAAATCAAACTAGGAACCCAGCGTAAGCCAAATAGAAAAGTATAATGAAATCTTGTTACCAAGAGCTCAGTCATCAGGAGTCACTGCTATCAGTCCTGCAGCAAAGCCAAGGTGAGGGCAATGTATGTAATTATGTAATTATGATCAAGAGGTGACAGGCATTATAATGTAAGAACTGTCCAAAGGACAGAGGCGTCCATATTTCTGCTGACCAGTTAATCTTCTACCATACAAGGCTGCAATTCTCCTTAAACTTTGGTCATGTGCAGGCTGGGACTGTTATCTTTTTGATTCTCAAGCCTATCTGGTGTTTCCTTCTTCTGGATGGTCTTGAGGGGTGCTATGGGATCTGGCATGTCATTTTAAGTGGGTCTTTGGGGGTCTATCTTAGTTGTCCAAGTAGGGGCCTCCTAGCTAAGAACCTCGCATTTTTTATATAGCCTCCAGCTTTACTTATTTTTTGTGTGTGTGAGGAGAGCACAAGTGTACATCTTAAGTTATGTCAAAGAAACCAGTGTCGTTTTTTAATGTCTCTGTATAACCATGCTTTGGTTACAACTCTCTTGCTAGGTGTCCAAGACCAAGGTAATCAACTTTGACCTGGTTCCAATTTATTATTAAAGAGTCAGCCTCGATTGCTCAGGGTCATTCTCAGGGACTTATGAGAAGTAGTGCCATCTGCCGGATGGGTCACGGTCTTGCTGACATTCTCTGGGAAGCTTAGGGACATCTCCCTCTTTAACGACCCTCCCTTTGCAGCATGCACATTGGTTTGGCTTTTTTCTTTTTTCATTTTCTTTTTTAACTAGGGTCTCTCTAATCTTCCCGATTGGGAGGCCATGAGACCCAAAGTTTTAAAACTGTTAGGGAAATCCCATTGTTTCCCAAGTCCTGTCTGACCTTAAAAAGCAATTGCCAAAATGCCGGCTATTCTTTGGCCCTTTTAGTTTCCTAACTTTAATCTCTAGATTTTGGTTTTGAAACATCCAACAGGCCAGTTCTGCCAATCTTGAAGTAAGAGTATTGGACTTTAACTTAAATGTCTATAATTGTATAGTTATTTCTCCCTTTGATTTAACTGGGGTCAGTATTTAGTACTGGAAATCAGCCTTATATTTTGCACATCCTATAGTTGATACCTTATTATCTCAACTTAATTCAGGTTGTTATATTAGAAGTTGCACTCTTATAAAGCTTTTTAGATAACAGTTACAAAGTTTTATAAGGAAAATACAAATTTCAATCAACAAGAGCAAAAATATATTTAGAGAACCAAGAAATAATTTTTATAATTTTAAACCTTTACTTACATATTGTATTCTCTGTTTTTTGTGAGAGCACAATAATTTTTACAACAAAATTCTATCTTTTGTATTTAATTTTTAAATGAGCTTACGCTTAGCCTATTTTGGAGCCATTTTAACATGGTGTAAAGGTGAAAGGCGTCCCCTTAACTCAGGTGAGGAAGGACTGCTAACAATATTACATCCAAAATGTGAATCAAACAGAACGGCTAAGAGAGCTCTTAGCTTAAACAAATTGGACCCTTTTTATTAATCTTTACAAATACATTTTGATTTTTATCCCAGTATAAAGACTAACACAAATTCATATATAACTTATTGATGATAGGTTATTTTATCTAATTATGAAATATTTAAAAACATAAATAAATATCTAATTAGATTTTAACTATTAATTTTGTATAAATCTAAAAGAGATTGTATTACAGACAACTTTAGTTTGAAGAAACCAGCTTGGTAAAGTATTTTCCTGAGCTTTATATTTAAAAGGATATATCCACTATATTAAAAAAACAGTAATGGTTAGTGTCACAATTACGTAGATGTCCTCATATTAACTAAGTTTGATCTTTAAAATTTAGACCAATAGCATATGATAACAATAATCACAGGGCTATAAGTAAAACTCAAAAGATAGATTTAAATCTTCTATTTAGTAAACAGTTCTAATGATCAGAAATAGACTTACTAAAAGTAAACAAAGATAATTTAGGTCTTTAAATGGCCAGGTGGCTTTTTATGACAGATACAATGTACAAAAGAGCACATTTTTGGTTACCTTGTTGGTAAATCTACATAAACTTTTATTTTACATACTTTTATATAACACTTAGGACAAAGCTCATATAAACATAGTTTCAGATGTACATATATCTCTGATCACATATATTTAGGATGTCAGTTATATTGTAATATCTAGAAATAACAGCTGTTTATTTAATCAATTATGAACTAAGCATTTGGAAGACTTTAAAACAGATATAAACTTTAATTTCTTTAAGATTAGTTTCCCTATGTAGTAAAATCTAAAAGATATCAGAAATTGTCTTTACAGACAAGATCAGATCAATGTTTTAAGAAACTCTTATTACATTAACATATAAAGAATTTGATTTTGATTTATAGCAGTACATTAATATTGAACTTTAATTGGTTGTGTTAATTACAGCTAACTTAATTACACATAGGCTAGTGTGATTTATTTCCACAAACCCTTTTCAATTTACTCAGATATTTTATAACTTGTTTACCTTACTATGTAAAGTACTTTCTCATCTAGAAACAATTTTTAAAATTTTATATCAAGATATATTTCCATACCTGTATCCCTCTTTCTTAGACTTAAATTTTGAAACAATCCTTTTAAAACTTCTGAAGTTATTTTTAAAATTCTATTGAGGAGTTGTGCAATCATAAATGCATATGTAGTAGCAATATGATGTGCCTTGATCCTAATCCAGAATCACCCGCACTCCAGTCTCTTGGCTCTTCTGTATTTCCCCCTATAACAGATGTAAATGTCTATATATGCATATATATATGGAAAATTGTGCATTTTCCAGAAATAAATTATTGCATAAGTCTAAGTATTATTTAACTTCTCAGGGGAGTAAAGAGTAAGCTACATTGCTGACTTCCCCCACCCAGATCCCTCCCTATTATCTCTTCTTCTCCCCTCCCTCACTCTTCTTCCCCCCACACCACCCCACATATCTATGGTTCCCCTAGATTATGTGTTGCTTTGACTTTGGTTTGACTTTGGTGAATCTAGTACATGAACTTGACCTTTCACCCAAGTCTGGGTTTTGCTCTACCATCCACAAATGAGGGAAAACTTTTGACCCTTGAGTCTCTGGGTTTGGCTAATTTTGCTCAGCATAATTTCTATCCATTTACCTTCAAAAGCTGAGTAGAACTCCATAGTATGTATGTATGGATGTATGTATGTGTGTATGTATATGCACCACAGCTTTGGCATCTATTGATCCAGTGATAGGCATCTGGGTTGATTCCATAGTTTAACTATTGTAAATTGAGCTGCTATGATCATTTATGTTGCTGTGTCCCTGTAATGTGCTGATTCTACCTCTTCTGGGGAAATACCCAGTAGAGGGATAACTGGGCCATACAGCAGATCCAACCCTGATTTTTTCAGGAGTCTCCACACAGCTTTGCAGAGGGGCTATACCAGTCTGCAGTTCCACCAACAGTGTGCAAGTGATCCTATCTCCCCACAACCCCTCCAGCATCTGTTACTGTTTGTATTCTTCATCTTTGCCAATCTGACTGGAGTGAGGTGAAATCTTAATGCAGCTTTGATTTGCATTTTCTAATTACTAGTGACTTAGAACACGTTCTCATGCATTCGTTGGCTTGCTCAATTTCCTCTGTTGAGAAGTTTCTGTTTAGCTCTCTGGCCCATTTATTAAGTGGGTTGTGTGTGTTTTTGATATCCAGTCTTTTTAGTTCTTTATAAATTTTGGATATGAGTCCCCTTTCAAAGAAATCATAGGCTATGATTATCTCCCATTCTGTAAATTCTCTCTTTACAGCTTTGACCAGTTCCTTGGCTGAGCAAAAGCTTTTTAGCTAATGGTATTCCACTCATTGATTCTTGACATTAATTCTTTCATTTAGGAATCTTGTGGAGAAAGTTTTTACCTACTCCCAAATTCTGGAGTGTTGGACCTAACTTTTCTTCTAGCAGTTGTATGTTAGGTGGTTTAATTCCATTTAAATTTTATTTTTGGGCAAGGTAAGCGATTAGGATCTAATTTCAACTTCCTGTCCAATTTTTCCATCACCATTTGTTGAATAGACTATCATTCCTCCATGTTATAGTTTGACACCATTTGTCAAATATCAAATGTCTGATGATTTGTGGGTTTGTCTCAGAATCTTTTATTCTATTCCATTGGTCTTTATGATTATTTTGATACCAATACCATGATGTTTTTGTTTTCATAACTCTATAGTATATTTTAAGATCTGGTATTGCAAAACCACCTGTTTCATCTTACTTGTGTAGTAAAGATTTTGCTATTCTGGGTTTCTTGTTATTCCAAATAAATTTAAGAATTGCTTTTTCTATATCTGTAAAGAATGAAATTGTTATCTTGATCAGGATTACACTGAAGCTGTATAGCACTTTTGGCAGAATGGCCATTTTAATTATATTAATTCTGCCTAACCAAGAACATGAGATATCTTTCCACCTTCTCAGGTCTTCTTCAATTTCTTTCTCAATCTTCAATAATTTTCATTGTAGAAGTCTTTTATTTCCCTTGTTAGATTAATTCCCAAGTATTTTATTCTCTTCAAGGATAGTGTGAATGGGGTAATTTCCTGATTTCTTCTTCTGCCCTATTATTGTTAGTGTATAGGAAAGCTACTGTATGGGTGTTGATCTTGTAACCTGCCACTTTGCTAAATCTCTTTAGAAGGTCAAGTAGTTTTCTGGTGGAATTTTTTGGATCTTCCAGATGTAGGATCATATCATCAGCAAAAAGGGATAGTTTGACTTCTTCTTGAAGTTGTTTTTTTTAATTAGTCCTTTCAAGAAGTTCAAATACTTTATTTACATGTTTTCATTGAACAAATGAAACTTTCTGCACTCTCTATATATTGAGTGATATTTGTTTGAATCTTAACTTTTAATAATCTTACTTTCTGTGAAGACCCAGAAACAAAGTAATCTTAAACCATTTTGTATTTATCAATTTATAAAAGCACATTTAATAAACTCAAATATATGTTACCTTATAGAATTTCATACATCAAGAGTGCTCGCATTTATATTTAGCAGTTGATATTACAGAAAATTAATCAGATGTCTCCTCTAACAAACATATTTATTAAGATTAATCTTATTGGAGCTGGAGCAGTGGCTCAGCAGTTACGGTGCTTGCCTGGCATGCACGAGGGCATAGGTTCAAACCCCAGCACATGCACACAACCAAGTGTTGCAGTCACGTGGAAAACTAAATATTGCTTCTCTATTTCTTCCTCTCTCTCTCTCTCTCTCTCTTTCTCTCTCTCACTGTCCCTCTCTAAAAAACAAAGATTAATCTTATTTATGTTAAATCTAATTTATTAATTTCTAGCTGTTAATTTTAGATTATCTTTGAAAATCAAGACATCAGGCAGGTATAGTTTACAGTGTTAAGTCATGCTTTTCCTGTTGAAGAAAAATCCTAGAAGCAATGGAAATTGCTTTTTGAACATTTTATGAAAACCAACACTTTTGATACAGTGGGCCTTGTATATTTTGAATATAGCTCTTGCTGTTGGTTTGCCATGGAAGCTTATTTTTTAAATGGACACCATTTTTCCCTTAGGCACCGGTACAAGGAGAAACTCAGTAACATGGCCTTATGTGGAGTGGCCATTTAATGCTTTTTTTTTTAAGAGAGAGGGACAGTGAAAGGAGAAAGAGAGACTCAGCTTTATTTAGTTTTTCATATGGCTTTTGATGATCGAACACTTCGCTCTGTACGTGGTGCTGGGGTTTGAACTTGCGTACTCGCGAGTGCCGTAACCACTAAGCCACCACTCCGGCCCTGGAGTAGCCATTTAAAGACACCTTTATTTTACCCATCTGTTGAAGTTTTATTTAGGTCACATGAACTAAAAGGCATTTGGATCCATTTACTGAGTGCTGGGGTGCTCATTCATCCACAGGCCAATTGTGTGCACCCAACATGAGGAAGGTTTTACAGCTTTCTAATAGGTCTCAGATCTCCACTGGTGGGAGATAATAGCTACAGATGCTTCTATTAGGTTTAGCCCTTTAGAGATTAAAATAGAGCTTACCGTAGGAGTTTTGTATTATGACTTACATCTCATGGAATCACAAGTTAGGACTCGTTCAGACTCCGCAGCACAAAGCGGTGGAGCCATAGACAGCTTCGTAGTCATTTATACACGTACTCAAAAGTTTAGCACACAGTTTTCCCACCTCTGGGGGTTTTGACATTGAGGTCCCCCCCTTTGGGAGCCCCAGTGGCCACCCTTACACAAAGTTTGGCCGTTATAGTGTACAGAGTTCGTAACTTTTGCAGGTGAGCTTTATCCCAGTCACCACTAAAATCTTTCCTAGTTTTCTAACAAGTGCTCTAGAGGAATAAGTTTATGCTGTGTGGTTCCCATGCTCCACTGCATCCAAGCCATGTGAAAAACTAAATAAAGTGGAGTCTCTCCTTCTCTCACTCACACACTTTTACATCGACATGGTCAGAATAAAATTTCTATATCACCCCCATTCCAAAAATCCCAAAACCAAAAGAGTCACAATTTCCCCTCTGCTGACTCCAAACAGAGAGTACTCTGGTGACTCCCCGGGTCCTTTTAGCTCCAATTCCTTCTGGAGATTACTCAGGGACCCTCAGGGGTTGATCAAGCCTCTCTTCTACCTGCTTAGGCCTAAAGGGGGAGTGAGGTAGGCTACCCCCAATGCATCTGCCTGTTCAGCCGGGCAGTGCTCCAAGTTTTTATTCCTGGTTCCTATACCTAGTGGGTTCCATTGTACTTTGGGGCTGCCACCCCAGGATGCCAGAAAAGTTGCCCACCCCCATGAGCAACTTCCCCAAGGGGAAGTTCCATCCTCCAGTGTCCTGGTGAAGCCAGACCACTGAGACAAGGGAGGCAACAGCCGTTCTTACCCACACCGTCCCATCTGGGGTGCCAAAATATTACAGGGGCAGATGAGGAGGCAGACACCCAAGGAAATCCAGGAAGCAGTTTTATTCAAAGCTGTGCAGCTTGGTGTGGGGGACATGGTGTCACAAATCCCAGACCCTGAGTTTGAAAACTCTTACAAAATAATCAGTGGGAGGTTACATAAAATTTAATTAATTTTCCCCCATTTTGACAAGCCAGACAGTAGTTTCACAAGTTTTTACAGAAATAACATCTTCTGCACAGGGTGTTCTTTCTGGGGTGAAGGCTCATCCCATAACTCTTGTAAGATATGCATTGCTCAGAGCTTCACTGTCCCAGAGGAAGTCACACACCACAGCCAACCTCTGTGCAGCTCATGCAGACACCTTGGTAAAGATTTTGCTGACAGAGGCCAGTTGAGCTAGTTTATAGTTACATTGTCACAATTAGGGGCAGGATCCTGAAACCCCTTCCCCAGTCTCCTTCAATAAAACACTGTTGACTCCTGGGTCCCCTGGCCAGAGGTAGGGTGGGGCACTGCTCAGTTCATCCCAGGACAGGACCTGGCCCTCCTCATGTAGTCCCACTTCCACCCCACCCCAGGGAGGTAGAGCAAGAACCCTGAATCTCCTCCTCCGTGTGCTTCACCTAAAATAGTCCCCCAACTGGGTTCTTCACCCCCAAATTTATGGACGGAACACATTCTGGGAGACCTTGACAACCCCTTTCTCTTCTCTGACAGAGCTGGAGAGAAACACAGACGAATGCTAGTCCAGCCCTGCCCAGGCCAAAGGTGACTTCCATCCAACAGGAGCAGGACAGGCACCAGTACCCACTGGGGGCTGCAAAACCAAGCTTGGTCTTGTCCCTCTAGTCACCTGGAGAGGCTGCAGGCAGAAGAACCCTTCACTTGGAATTTGTCATGAGATGTGGAGCCCAACAGGCTTGGGCCAGTGTGAGGTTTGCTGTGAGGGTTGAAGGAGGCTTGGGGAGATTGCGTGTGTGAGTGGGGACGGGGTAGTGGGCCAGCTCTAAGGCTGTGAATGTGATGGTGCACACTCAAGTTGTACATGAAGGTGTGGGGCTTGGGGGCCTGTGGCCGGCATGTGTGTGCACAGAGGGTGTGTGTGTGTGTGTGTGTGTGTGGCCTGAGTGCACATGGCACCTGTTACCTGGGATACATGTGTCACATACCCCATGTGCGTACCTGTGTGTGTGCACACCACACGCTGCATGTGGAGGCACAACCTATGGGGATCTGCCCCTGTGGTTTCATGGGATCCCGTGTTCCTTGGTCCTGGGAAGCTTTCAAGTCAGTCAAGCTGCAGTGACATTTGAAGCTGGGCCATGTCACAGCACACACAGGTCGGCAGCATTAGCTGGGCATAGCCTAATGCGCTCCGCTCGCTTTCTGGTCTAACTGGCATTTCCTGTCACAGGGAAAGCAGTGGTGTCCGCTCACAAACCTTACACCACTAATTGTTCATCGCCTGACACTGGGTGGACCCCACATGGCTCACAAAATGTCACACTCTTTGTCCTAATGAACCAAATAATTTATAAATGCCAGGAGCAGCGATGTCTCCATTTATCGCCTCTTAGGGTTGATCAGGTATCAGACTCACACTCCCTTGGACATGCACGTTTTTCTTTCCTGAATTGCTGCGTACAAATTAAATAACAGCAACAGCATCAAAATTCAAGGACCATCTCTCACTATTGCCCAGGGTCAAGACGGGTAGACAGAGCTGGAAAGAGAGACGATGCTGGTGAAGTTTGGATCTAAGTTTTAAACTGCATGGGAAGTGATGATGAGGGCACCCTTGGCGCTGGGATTTCAGCAACACAGCTTCTCGGGGAGCCTGTGCTGACCATGGAGATGATGTGTGCACCCAGGTGGGCATGCACATGCACAATACATGCCAACACATGTGCACACAGAGATGCACACGTGCACACACATGCACAAACATGTCCCAGCATGTGTGCACACAGGGATACACATGTGCACAGAGAGTCATGTGCACATGCATGCACACACATGTGCCAGTATGTGCACACACAGAGCCATGTGTGCACATACGTGCACAGAGAAATATGTATGCCAAACAGATGAATCCAGCTGTCAACCTGATGTGATGCAGAGATGCCTGGGAGCAACCTGGCAAGAAGTCACTTCTGGGTGATCTGTGAGGGGTTTCCAGAGGTGACTGGCATGTGGGGCATGGGGAGACCCTCCGTCACTGTGGCAGCACTGTCCAGTGGCCGGGGCCTGCATGGAGAGGACGGTGGAGGGAGGTGGAAGCCACGGTGGTGCAAGTCTGTCTCTTCCTGAGGAGCAGCGACTGCTGCTGCCCTTCCCATGGCCCTGGGACTCCGGGTCCTCCCCTCCTCCAACTTGGACTCAGCTGGGCTCTTCAGGGAAGCCCAGGCCTTCAGTCCCCGTCTGGGTGACATCACTGGTCCCTCTTGTTCTGAGGTTCCGGCTTCTTGGACTGAGCAGCTACTGGTCCAGTAAGTGGATCTAATGAATCCGCTCTCCTGATCATAACTCTACAAGTACACTGTGGGTTCTGCACCTCTCAGTGGATCTAATGAATCCGCTCTCCTGATCGTAACCCTACAAGTACGCTGCGGGTTCTGCACCTCTCAGTGGATCTAATGAATCCGCTCTCCTGATCATAACCCTACAAGTACACTGTGGGTTCTGCCCTCTAGAGCGCTGTATTACACACAGGCGTCAAGACAGATCGTGTGCAGGTGGACGCTCACGTAGAAGGCACACACACACACACACACACATGCAGAGGCATGTGTGCAGGTCCTCACACACCTGTGGCTCAGCGCACCCACTGCTGAGCTCGGGACTCACCTCCAAGCGCCATGTCAGGGCAGACCGAGGTCTGCACAGTGTAGTCTCCGTGCAGCGTGTGCTGGAGAACATCACTGGAACTCCACTGGACCTCCAAACACCGTCCTTCCGTCTGCAGGAAAAACAAGCACCCCTGAGCGGGAGCCAGTGACCTGGAACAAACTGAGCTCCCAGTCTGCCCCCACAGTGAGGATTCCGGACCTGACATGACAGCTTCTAATCAGTGAGCGGTTTGATGGGCGGCCCTCCCTGGCTGCAGAGGAAAACCTGGGGCTCCTGGAAGCACAGCCCCCTCCGCAGGGCACAGCAGTGAGAGGCCACCCCTCCACTCCTCACCCCCACCCACTCCTGCCCAGGACAGAGGATCAGAGCTGGCCACTCCCTGCCCTGCTGCCCCTCCCCAGCATCTCCCAGCCACCGCTCTAGGGAGCAGGATGGGTCTGCAGCTCTTACAGCTCTGCCCACCACACACCTGGGAGGAGGAGCCCTGGGGAGTGTTGGGGCCCAGGCCCCAGACCACTCACCCAACTCCTCTTTGTTAGGAACAAAGCCAGTATTTTGACCTTGAGGTCCCCAGGTGCCTGCCAGACCAGCAACTAGCAGCCCCCACTCAGGGACAATAGCAGAGACAATAGCAGAGCCCTACAGCAACATCCCCAGGTCAGCCTTGGCCTCTGGGAAGCCTTAGTGCTCCTGGTGGTATGGGTGGCCTCCCTCATAAGGGCCTCAGGCTGCCAGGAAGTTAAGATTTTGCCCCTAATTTCTCAAACCAAAGGCTTCACTGAAAGGAAGGGCTGCTCTGTGGCCTGCAGACCTGGCCTCCAAGGCCAACGCAGCTGGGGAGCCGGGGCTCAGCAGGGCTTCCCTGGAGCTGTTGGAACAGGACTGCTCTGGGTCCAGACGTGAAGGCAGCAGCTCCTGACCCTCAGTCGTCTCAATTTCATGTTCATGAGGAAGGGGAGAAGGCCAGGGACACCTGGACGGATGAAGTCAGCCGTCTAAGTTCCACGGCCTGTCTCTGGGCACGTGCTGGCCCTTGCTCCCTGGTCCTCGCTGCCTGTGGCTGGCCCTCTGTGACACATGGCCCATCCTCACCTGTGGATGCAGCTCTGGATGGACCTGCACAGTTGGCTCCTTGGGCTGATCTGCACCAGAGACCTGAGGGGTGTGAGGATCAGGATCGTCACCTCATCACGGGCTGCTGGGACCTTGCGTAGGGGGCACGTCAGCAGAGAGGACTTGGGAGGAGGTGCGGCCTGGCTGCTAAGGAGGGCAGCAGGGCAGTATGGGCACGACTGAGACCCTCCTTCCGCCTCTGCTCCTGCAAGGGGAGAGTGGCTCTCTCGATACATAAAAGGTGTTCTATTGATGCTCTGCACTGGTTCAGACCTTGAAGTAGAGCAAGCCAGCGATCAACTCACACACTTCTGGGGACAGACTGGCATCGTGTCCCTGGCAGAGGCTCTGCTTCCAACCCATGCAGAACTTCAGGGCATGCTGGGGCCCGGGCCTCCTCCTGCCTCTGCCCCTTGATGCTCCACTCCTCCTGTCCCGCTGCCCAAATGTTCCCAGCATGCTCCTCCCCGAATCTCCAGCTCCCACTAATCTCCAGTTCTCACTGCGCATCCCAGCCCCACAGCCTGGGTGACCCCAGGACCCTTACCCAGACCCTTTCCCCTGCACAGCAGCGTCACTACAAACGTCCCTGTCAGTACCCGTTCAGATAATACAGCTGTAATCCCTCCAAAGTACCATGCAAAGATCTCCTGCAGCCCACCTGGGCCCCATTCAGGTGACAGTCCCTGTCCACAGATTGAAACGCTTGCACTGCCAGCCTTGCCTCTGCAGGTCCCAGGGATGGACACCAGGATCTCCTGGTCTCCTCTGCACTAAAGACACATACCTGGCCCTGTAATGACCCCGTAAACAGCACTGGGTAGCAACAGCCCACGTAGCACAGTGACGTGGAGTGGTTGTGAGGATAGGCGTAGCTCTTACACCGAGGCCACAGTCTCTGGGAAGGACTCGGGCGTCTGGAGCTTGCTGCCCCAGGGGCTTGGAGCCTGCTGTGAAGGACACGGTGTGCTGAAGACTGTGGTCCACGTCAATGGCACTGCAGTGTGGGGGCGCTGGAGCCATCTCCACACTGCCAGAGTGGCCGTGCTGCCTTTGGGAGCCTGCGTGGGAGCAGAGGCCCTGTGTGCAGCGTCACAGTCCGCAGGGGGCCCTCCTGGAGCAGCAGTGCACCCAGCCTCTCCCATCCTGGGTCCTGCCCTCTCCTCAGCTGGACCCTCTGCCTCTGGCCAGCAAGTGGACAAGGTGTGGTGGGTTCGAGGAGTTGGTCTGGAAGAGGCGGTGTCACTCGGTTCCTTCACTGGGCTGGCCCAAGGTGACAAGGTGACAATGCACCCCAGGAGAACGGGGCAGTGGGCATGGGGAGCACGCAGTCCCTGCCAAACCACAGCAGAGTGTCCCTCCTGCTCCTGTCCACTCAGGATGGACACATGGCGCTGTGGAGCTCCTACCTCCCTGGCGAGGCCTCCAAACTCGCGCCCCTCTTGACGCTGTGCCTGCCCCCTCCAGCATCCTGCCTGATGCTCCGCAGCCCTCGCTTCCACTCCTGGGGCTGACTTGAGTCTGAGGATGGATCCCAGTGACCTGAGGTGCCTGACCTGAGCTGCCTCTGCCACCCCGGGCAGTGGGCACCGGCACCGGGAGGACCTGGGGGGCAGCCCCTACGCCTCTCACAGCAGCTGATCTGCCGTGGGAGGCTGCGGCTGCACCAAGGCCAGGCACAGCTGGCCTGTCCCCGCTGGGCTCACAGCCTGGCCGCCGCCCCACTCCCTGGCACAACATTTAGCAGAGTGTGGAAGGTCAGGCAGCTCAGAGTGAGGAAATTAGCTCACGTAACACTGAGCAGCAGTTACACCTCGGGTTACACCTCAGACCCCGTGTCGGCCGCAGTGGACCAGGAAGTCCTTAGGAGCCCGGGAGGGACGTGGGTGTGTGTCTGTGATAATTAAGAGTCGGCTGCTCTCAGCTCCACTGTAACGTGTGTGCCGTTGTCCTTCAGACCGTGGCTGGCTCAGCGCCACCCAAAGAGCTGATTCGGTCCTTTCTTACTCCTGGTCTCGCCTCTCCCCGGGCAGTTCTGCTTCCCATGGGCACTGCTCCCCGTCCCTGTGAGGACGTCCACTCTTCCAACGATGCCTGTGTGTGATGACTCTCGTCGAGGTAATCCCTGGACACAGCCATTTGGACTCTCAGCTCGTCCTCTGCGAGGCAGGGCTGATTGTTTGGCTTTATGTCAGCTCTGCGGCCACCGCTGCTGCCAGATTGCAACCAAATGGACTTCAGAAGAAAAGGCTTGTTGCACCCTGATGCACAGAGGCCTTAACCTGGCTCTGTGTCCTGTGTGGTGGTAACTGGCTTGCACGGTGACCTTCACAGCCCAAGGCGCCAGGCCGGGCCAGGCCACATGACCACAGAGCTGGGACTTGGCCAGCACTGTCTTCCTCCGTTTACAACTTCACTCTTACTTCCTGCTGTAGCATTTTGGTCTGGAATCTTCCTCACGACCAAAGAACTCCTCTGCAGTATAGGCAAGTAGCAGAGCACATGTCGGGGACGTGTCCAGAGTTTGGAGGAAGATGACCAAGGGCGGCCCTTCAGGGGACAACCCTGAGGCAACTTGAGCAGAGGCAGGACACTGGGGCATCCTCACCACCCTACGGGGACAGTGGCTCCCTGTAGCAGGCCTGGCGTCCAGGGTGTCACCAACCATGGACTGATGTACTTGGAGACAAGGTCACTCCTGCGCTGGGCACTCAGTGTTCTCATCTTCACCCCCAGCAGCGCAGCAGCCATGCACGGAGCCCCGCAACTGGTCACCCATCTCAGTGACCTGGCATGCAGACACCATGCCTTCCCACACAGGGACTGGAGCGTGTGCATCTGGGAGACCACCAGGGGCCTGGACCCACCTTCCTGACCCAGAGGGAGAGCAGGCTGGCTGCTATGGGCAGGTGCTGGTGGGTCCTCTGGGATGGAGGCCAGCAAGTCCTCTGGGATGGAGGCTGGTGGCGAGTCCTCTGAGATGGAGCAGTCCTGTGGGATGGAGGCTGGCAGGTCTTCTGGGATGGAGGCTGGTGGTTCCTCTGGGATAAAAGCACTGGGAGGCCCAAGGTGGCAGCCACTGCAGAGGGGGAGGCTGGGGCTGGTTTGGGGAACAGAAAGGGACCAGCAAGGGGCTCAGGAGTTCCCGTCTGGGGCCCTGTGAGCAGAGAGAAGTCCTCTGTCTGGAGTTCTGCCTTTGCAGACCAAGTCGGAGGGAACAGGCCTGGGTCCCCACGAGGGGAGGGGCAGCTTCAGGGGCTCAGCAGTGAGAGGCCAGGCCATGGTGGTACACTCAAGGGAGCCCACAGTTGGTGGCACAGGGCCACAGTCTTGAACAGAGCAGAGGGATCACCAGGACAAAGGAAGCCCAGTGACATAGGCAGCCCCCCAGCCACTGCCCAAGTCTTTTCAATGTAGCCAGCAACACACTACACTCCAGGCAAAAAAGGTGTGTGCTGGGGCTGCAATTCAGTGTGGTTTTGTAACTACGTGCATCAGATCATCCCCACCCCTCACTACCCCATCAGCCTGAAGGAACCAAGAGCAGAGCAGAGGCATTTTGGAAAAGAGAGTGGCCAAGAACTTGATAAAACAGATTCAGAAGCTCCGGAAGCTCCAAGGAGGCTGACTCAGCCTCCAAATCCATGGGTGCCACTCCTCAGACACAACCTATGATCAAGCTGCTGGGGAAAGTCTGCATCTGCCTGAGCTCGCAGAGCCCCTTCCCCACGCAGAGCCCCTTCCGCACCGTCACTCCCTGAATAAGGCCCCATCAAGTGTCCACCCAGCACTCCTGTGGTCCCGGGCACAAGTCACCCCAGGATGCCCCACATTCAGGGTCTGCACCTTCCATATCCAGTACATGAACACACGACCTAGGTGTCCAGGGGACAGGGGTCCTGGATCAAGTCCCAGGGACAGTGAAGGACAGCCGTAGAAAGGACAGTATCCCCGTCCACATCATCAAACTGCTACAAGAAGAAACAAAGAGACCTTCAAACCATGACCACAGCTTGCCAGGCTCTGCCCCTAGGGAGCCAGCCTAAGGTGCAGAGACCCCGGGGGCAGGTCCCCCACTGCCACCCCTGGAGCTGAGCTCATTGTGCTTACGTGATTGATCTTGCAGTCTGCAGAGCGGAGAGACCACGGAGCTGCCTAGAAGCTCATCAGGCGAATATAAATGTGATTGATCCTCACTTGAAAAATTAAAGCAAGCCGGACATACCCTTGGACTAGCTAGACGTTTTTACCATCCCCGAGAACCTGCAGACACAGAAAAAGACACACAGATCGATGCGGGGCCTGCGAGTGAACTGGAGCAGCTCTACACATGAGAAATGCAAATTTGATAAATATAGATTGTAGTTAAATATACCATTAGGCAAATTGATAATTAAGCCAATTAGTTTTAGGTGATTTGACAGCTACTGATTTGGCTCCAAGCGATCTGGCTGAGTCCCAGCGGGAGACTCAGAAAGCCAGGCCAGGGGTCACAGAAGACATAGCAGGGAGGGTCACAGTAGTGTCCCGAGCCCCCTCCCACAGCAGCCTTCCCGGGGCTGGGGTGTCCAAGAGCCCTGTGCCATGCGGGCAGGCAGTGGCGGAGAATGCCAGCTCTCTTCCCCAGATTCAGCAGTGCGTACACAGCAGGGCCATCGGGAGCCCGCACAACAGGGTCTTCAGAAGGCCACCACCACGTGGCCCACGGTGAGCAGTGTGTGAACCGCAGGGCGTGAGGCCCAGGGCTGGCCTTTTCCCAAGGCACTGCCCAGGCCCAGGTTCCCAAGTTCTCTGGATGGAGACTCATCCCACTTCCTCTTTCCTTCCTCCCTGCCATCAGCCTCTGTGAAGTGCCACAGCCTGGTGGCTGAACTACAGAAATGTCCTCTTGGCGTCCTGGAGGCTGAAGGCCACAGTCAGGGTGCGGCAGGGCTGGCTCCTCCCCGGGCTTGCAGACTCACCCTCTCTGGAGTCCTCACTTGGCCTTCACTCTGTGCAAGGGCCCTTGTGTGTCTTCCTCCTCGTGGACCAGGGTCCCGCCCGTTCCAAGGACACTTACCCTCAGTGGGCTGCGGGGAGGCAGAGCTCTGAGTGCCCTCAGGAACACAGCCCCCGCCACAGGGCTTCTGCACCTGCCCTTCTTCCCACAGAGCAAATCGACCCTCTCACCAGCTGCTCCAGCCAAGCCTGGCACCCACAGGTGACAGAGCTACCGGAGGTGCTTCTTAAAAATGGAAAGAAACTGCTTCGGGATGTGTGAAGCTCGGTGGCACCCAGCGCTGTCCAAGGCACCCAGGCCGGGAATGCACAGCCGGTTCCTGAAGTTACAGCCCTAGCTGGGAATCCACCTAGCCCCCATCTGAGCAAACGGATGAGACGCAGGTGAGATAGCGGAGATCACCTTGTCTCACAAGACCCTTCGGACACCCCTGCCCCTCGCTCTCCCTCTGACTCCCCTTCCTCGCCATGCCAGCTGGAAGAGGATCAGCTGGAGTTGGTACCGGGGATTGAATCCAGGGGCACTGAACCACTGAGCCACACCCCCAGCCCATTTTATTACCTTGAGTCACAGTCTCTCTAAGTTGCTTAGGGCCTCACTAAGTTGCTGAGGCTAGCTTTGCACTTGCGATCCTCCTGCCTCAGCCTCCCAAGCCTCCAGGATTACAGGCATGAGCCAGAGCACCCCGCTTGTTTTCCTTTTTAATCTCTTGTCTCTGTCTGGAAAATGCTCCGATTTTGCTAGAATAAAAACACTGAATCGTGGTCTGCTTACCAGATGCTGCAGGTAGGCCTTTGGGTTTGGGAGATGGTGAAATGCAGAGGGACTCTGGACACACTGTGTGAGGCTTTCTGTCCTCCTGCAGAAGGAGGAGCCAGCCACTTCTGCAGGCCCAGGACTGTGTCCTGACGCCCAGCACCTCCAGCCTGCCACGAGCAGCTGTCCTGATTTCAGGATGGTGGTGCAGGACTGGCGTCTGCCGCAACCCCAGTGAGCAAGCGCAGAGAGTGCACACAGCCAGCACAGAGGGGACGCGTCCCCTGCAGAGAGGCACTGGGCTCTGATGTCTATGGCCACAACACCCTCAATGAGTCGCAAGGAGGGGCATGGGCGGGGCTGAATCCAGAGGGGCCTTCCACCATCATGGATGCCACCAACCACGTCCTGCGGAGCACAGTGTCCGTGGGCTGCTCACAAGTTCACAAGCCAGCCTAGAAATCGGGTCGGGGGGCATTGATGAGCAGCCAGGATGGGGCCTGCCGGTGCGGGAAGCAGGCAGTGGCCGTGACAGGCCCTTCACAGGACGCCTGGGGTTCCTGCCTGGCCCTGCTCTCAAGGAAGCGCAACACTCTGGACCCCAGGTCACAGCGCAGAGTGAAGGGAGGCTGCCTGTAGCCCACGCCCAGCAGCTCCACCTGGCTGGTCCGCCCCTCCGGCTCCCTCAGGGCATTCACCCACCGTGTGAGAGCCAAGTGTTCCAGCAGAATCCATTCTCCACACTACAGCCAGGAGGTGACCTTGTGGTGGACCACGCTCTGGGCTCCTCAGGCCCAGGGAAGGGCTGTGCCACCTCTCTCTGCATCTGTGTAATGGGTGCCTGTCCCAGAGCTGGCTGTGTCCCTACAGGCCAAGGCTGATGTGGAGTGTTAGGGACCCCGGACACAGGAGAAGAGGGGTCAGCAAGCACAGCAGCTGGGCAGAAGCACTGTTCTGACGGCAGGGCACAGGTGCTTCTGCGGTAGGGCTCTCGGAACTCGAATCAAGCAGCCCGTGGACAGCGGAGGGTGGGAGCAACAGAGCCAGACTGAGTCTGGTGAGAAGGAAAAGAAGCTGCTCTCGCGGATCCAGAGGGGCCCCGCTGCGCTCAGGGCTTGATAGGTGCTGGGGTGCGTGGCTCGCTACCTACGCGGACTCGAGAGTGAGCGCTAGCAGAGTCCCTTCCAGCAGCATGCGCTGCTCCTCCGCACTGCACCCAGGTGGCCCACAGGCAGCAGCGGTGGGAGGGAAGCCATCTGCCTCCCTCGCTTCCTGGTGCAGGGAACTGCACCTCCTAACGTCCAATCCACAAGCACAGAGTTCCCAGCACCTGAAGTTCCTGGTCCAGAAGGAACCCAGGAGCGCTGAGGGCAGGGGAGGCCCACCTGCCTCCTCCTGGGAGAGCGCTGGAGACTCTGAAGAGCAGGGCAGTCCCCAGGGCCTGGCAGGCAGGGGCGTGGGCTCCCTCTGTCCACAGCCTCAAGGAGAAGCCCCGCTGGAGGCGACAGGGCCTCCACCACGTGCACCCACCAAGGCAGGGCCCCCACCATGTGCACCCACCAAGGCAGGCCCCCAGTGGTATTGTAAAAGTACAGGTTTTTCCTAAATAGGCACTATCCTCCTATCATGGAATCTCCATTCCTCTTAGGACTGGAACACTTTTTCCAGAGGGGACCTATAATGATCTCACTGTGATTAAGACCATGAGAAGCACAGGTCCTGAGCGATGCATCTCCCACACTGAGATCTGGGTCAGTGCAGCCCCTCACGGTAAGGAGACCTTGAGTTAAGCTCACCCCACGGAGGCCACCAGGCAGAGAGAAGGCGCATGGATGACAGCAAGGGCAGCCGCTGTGCATAAGAAGAGTCGGAGTTCACAGTGGGATGCTTGCAGACTCATGAGCAGGTCCTGCTCAGCAAACATGAAGATGTGGCTCGGCAGAGACATGGTCAGCCTTGAAGAGGTGTCTGCTGGTGGGAACTGGACGCTGCTGGTTGGAACCTGGCCCAGGTGACTGTGTCCATCAGGGTGAAAATGGGTGAGTCCCATGGTGCCGACTGTACTGGCCTGTGGTGGGGACCGTGTGTGGGTTAGATGTGGCTGTGTAACAAACAATCCCCAGATAACCAGTGCTGTTCCTCAAGAGTCCACGATCCCCTGAGTGGGTCTTCTATGGGTCTTGCCTGGGCTCAGGGTCGTGGCTGTAATTAGCCGGCATTCCAGTGAGAACTGTGTCCAGTGTGGGCTCCACGTGGGCCATTCATCCTCGAGGAGGCCAGACAAGTTGGCTAAGATAAAGGGAGGAGAGGAGACCCAGGTCTGGCAGGAGAAGCAGCAGGGGCAGTGGGGCCATATGAGTGGACAGTGTCAGTCTCAAGGCAGGTGCTGGGCGTGGGAGGGCCTGGGCTCTCTGAGCAAAGGCCCAGTTGTCCTCCCTGCCCTGCATCTCCTAAGGGGGCCTCAGCCTCAGCTGGAAGGAGAACAGCAACACAGGCAGATGTCACACCACCCAGAGATCAGGAAAGCACGTCCCTCCCTACCTCTCTTCTTGCAAGTCTCTCCTAGGAGTGAGAGAAACATCCAGAATGCCTGGACTGACTTCCTGTCGCGTCCGCTGGTCAGAGCTGGACAACGTGCCATTTCTCCCAGTGGGTGGCAAGGGGAAGATGACTGTGGACCACAAGGTCGGCACTGCTGTAAGCAGAATGTGTGCCCTGAGACCTTTGGCTGAGTGGAGGCCCAGGGTTGGACGGTGAGAGAAGGCCAGGAAGCAGGAGTGCGGGAGGAGGCAGCCAGCAGCGATCGCCCACCTGAACCAGAAGGGAACATCCATTGCTCCCGCTGATCAAAGTCACGCCCGCAGCTGTCTGCATTGATGGCAGAGAAGATCTGCAGGGTCTCTGTTGTCTGCACGCTGCAATCCTTGCGAACACCTCCCAACCCAACCAAGAGTGACGAGTTCCGGTTTTCCTACCTGATCCCGGCTTCGAGAGCTATAAAACATAATGGAGTCGAACAGCCCCTGCAGCCCAGCTCTCAGGGGCCCTGGGGCAGTGCCTGCCTTCCACTGCTATCCAGGACTAACACCGAGATGACTGTCCCCAAGTCACACGTGTGTGGTGAAGTATAAATCATCTGCCGCAGAGAGGCCACGGCTCCTTTGGTGTGTCACTGTGTGTTGGGGACGAGCCAGGAGAATGGCTGTCGCCAGGAGTCTGAAAGCCAAAGCTGTCCCCACAGAATGCTCCCCTCACATAGCAGGAAGGGGCACTTAAGTCCAGCAAATTTGCACTCGGAATCCCGGATCAGTTAACCTCGTGGGAGTGTTGTAGCAGAGCTCACAACTTCCACCAAATCACGCAGGTCCAGCCAGGCCCATGCGAGAGCGCCCCACACCTTCACAGCCATCAGAGGTGCGCACACCCACAAATCCAGGAGCGAGGACAGTGGGCAGAGCTCCGTCCACCACAGAGGAGCTTGGAGAACAGAATGCTGCAGAGGGAACTGGCCACAGAGGACCAAGTGTCCTGTGACGCTGTCCAGAGCAGGCTGCAGGATCCCTCTCCCGTGACGCTGTCCAGAACAGAGGCAGAGGGCGGAGTGCAGTTATCCTCAGCCCTGAGTGGGACCAGGTGCAAGGGGCAGGGTAAGGCAGCCACAACTGCAGCATGGGGCATCTTGGGGTGCAGGAAACACCCTGAATCAGCAGCACACATACCCAGAGCCACTGTCCTCTGCCCCATGCAGGATGGCCTGGGAACCCTAGCTCTACCTTGAACAGGCCAGATGCACCCCCTCCCAGAAGCCCATCCACTGCTGTCCAGCACCTTGACCACAGCCGAGGCCAGCAGAGATTGCCCGGATGTCTGGCCCTCAGGCCCTGGCTCATTCTCTGTCCCTTGAAGCCACTGGTGTTGAGGTAACTGGTCAGACCAGTTCAGCTCACCTTTCCAGCCCGATCCCCTTCCTCTCACCTCCACCTGCCAGCCCTGTTGCCCTCCCTGCTCCATGTCACAGCCTGTGTCCCCTTCTAGTGGCAGTGTGCCAGGCTATCCATCCCTGTCACCCTGCCAATCCACTACTCCAGGAGGGTGAGATCTCTGTCTCGTCCCAAGGCTGCTCTGCCAGGACCCAGCAGTGCCTGACACAGTAGGTGCCTGGTGACCACCTAAGTGATACCGAACCCAGCCAGGTCATGGACGGTCCCCTGGAGAAGCCCCCTCACTGGGGAGCAGGCTGGAGGTCTCACGGTCACTCCCAGGTCCTGTTTAATTCTGTCCCAAAGGCATCGCCGTCCGGGTGCCTACACTGTCACATCCTGTCCCCTGGCACGGTGGCCACGCCCGGATCTTTCCCCAGCCCGCTGGGCCCCTCGTTCTCGCGGGCGCACATCCCCAGCAAGTCCTCCTTTGTGCCCCAGCAAGGGTCCCAAGGCTTTTCATTCTTTTTCCAGCCACTCCAGTCCCGAAAGCACCGTTTTCAGAGGAGAAAGGAACCAGTTTCTGCAGCGTCCCTTCTGAGCGCTCGCGGCTCCTGGAGCCCTATGCATCCTCTGCATTGATGTCAGGACCCTCCCATAGGAGGCTTGCATCCCTGGCGTGCAGACAAGAACACAGAGGGTCAGAGTGGGTGGTGGAAGGTCTCCAACCTGGGAGAGCTGGGATCAAAGCCAGTTTAACGCCACTGCAGGCACTCAGCACAGAGCTGCTGCCCTCGCTGTGCTCTGTGGGTGACAGCCCCACCTGCTCACCAGCCTGCAGTGCCCCGCACCCTGACCCAGGGCACCCACCTCCCCAGACAAACCTGGGTGCAGTCTTCACAGACACCTCCGAAGCCCCAGCCATCACCGAAGTCCTCACACCTATAGCCCAGGGGTCCCGAGCAGGGCAGCCTCGCCATGGGCCCATGCAGAGGCAGGAGGGTCTGCACCTGGCTGTTGCAGGCAAGTCTCCACAGACCCCAGCCCCGTCGCTGGGTGGATGCCTATGGGTGCAGAGGCACGATGTCCCCATGGGCACCACAGTGGCCATTCCTGCTGGCACTGGTGCCCCAGGTCCAGCTCTTGGAGGCCGGGGGCAGGCAGGGGTGGGTGTCTCTTCCTTGGCTGGCTGTGCTGTCTGCAGGTACCCGGCCTCTGCACCTGGACTCTCCACGCCTCCACCAGGCAACCTGGTGGGACCCAGGATCCTCTCTCTGGGTCCTGGTCTCTGTCTCTGTTTCTGCTCTGGACATGGTGTCCCTATCAGTCTCCCCTTGGGGGTTTTGTGACTAGAAGAATCAAGAGGGAGGCACAGGGGGACAGTGGGTTGCTGGGGGCCTGCAGAGGTGGACTCGCACACTGGGGAGCCCTAGCGTTTTCCCTGTGCTCAGAGCCAGCATCCTCCTGACCTGGCATCTTTGAAGGCAGAGCTGGCATCAAGTGTGGGCTGTCACCTTGGCCACACGGGGACCTGTGCTGGGCACACATGGGTGAGGATGGTGCTTCTGAAGATAATGAAGGGAACTCAGGAGGTGCTTCTTCATGGAAAGGAGCCATGGTCCCGCTCAGCACCTAAGCAGGCCAGCGGGTCTCCTTGTGCTAATGGCCACACTCATAGGGATGGCCACTAGGAAGCCACGGGCCAGGGCTTCCCAGCTGCTGGGAGGCAGGGCCCTGCCTGGGGACGGTCAGGGGCCACCTGTCCCAGGGACTGGGCTTGCTGGGCCCAGGCCTTTGCCGTCCCCTCCACCTCTCTCATAAACAGCAGGGGCTTTCTCCAGAACAGGGCAGGATGCATAGCCCACACCGAATCTGCAACCCTTCTGCCTCCCAGCGGGCTCAGCGGGCCTGGACGCAGTGTGGCTCACCCACCGTTCCATCTGAAATATCTGCAGGTCCACCCCGGAGCAGGCCGGGCACACTTCACATGCATCCCTTTGTGGTCATTACTTCCCAGGCAGACCGGGGTCCCTGGGGAGGAGAAGCACGGTGGCCTTCTCCATCTCCCACAGAAGTGCACACAGAGGAGACAGCAGCTGCCTGGTCCCACCTGGCCCAACCCCGTGATGAGCACAGGGACCGGAGTCACAGTCCTGTCCATGAGAGCAGAGGTGGGGACAGGTGGCAGAGCGGAGGCTGGCAAGCATGGCATAGGACCAAGGGCTCTGGCCCGGTGGGTCCAGGGCAGGCCGTGGAGAGTAAGAGCTGGGCTACACCTGCAGGGCAGCCAAAGTTGCCCACATGGAGCAGGCTGAGGAGGATGAGCCTCCCGACGCCCACGAAGCTATCCTCAGGCTGAGGGCATTGACGGTGCAGGTAGATTGAGGGAGGGGTGGTTCTTGCCCCTGGCTGGCTCTCTTGCCTCTCAGCATTAGCCAGGTGGGCAGCCATCTGCCTCGGCAAGACCCACCCACATCTCCAGGGCCTCAGAGTGATTCAGGGTGATACAGCTGTTCTTCACATGGCCATGAATCCTCCAGCGGCTTTCCCCAACCTGTGGCAGAGGAGGGGCAGCAGGCGTACCTCCAACTCTTCTCCGTGCCTTTTCCCAGAGCAGCCACCAACCCACCAGACCCATAGCCAGGGACACTGACAGAGGCTCTGCGTCACCTTGGGGATTAGGGACAATGACCCTACAGTGGTCATATGACATGCAACTGAGCTGTTTGGCTATGTGTCACCTCCATCATCCCAGGAGCACTTGGGCCCCAGGATCACAGGGGCCACACCCCATTTGCCCCTGCAGGGAGGCTGCAGAGGAGGACCACAGTGCAGGTGGCTGTTGGCCAAGGCCAGCTCGAAGGACCTGCGTCCCTCCTCCTCACCTCCTGGGACCAGCCTTCCAAGGTGCACCAGCGTTGAGGCCCCACCAGTGCCCGGCCCAGGGATAGGCTTCACCCTTCACTGCGACAGGGCCCTCAGAGGCCCTGTGGGCTGCACCGAGCTACATGAGGGACAGAGAGCAAGGAGTCGCCTTGTCCTCCCGTCAGGGTTGAAGGGAGAGAGGGTGCAGCTGGCAGGCATGGGGACAGTCCTGCAAGAGGGCAAAGGTGGGGCTGTGGCTCAGGCAGAGCAGGGCAGCCGTGTCCTCCCTCCAAATCCCCAACAGGCAGAGTGATTGCCCACCCATGGCTCTATGCCTTGGGGGTCTAAGGCCTGCGGGGGCAGTGCGTGCCTAGGGATGGTGCTGCTCTGTCCCTCTGTGACCCCAGCATCACCCTGTCTAGAGAATGAGCAGGGGCTGCAGACCCCCACCCAGGGGTGGGCATCTGGGGCAGTGTGTGTCTGCTCCTGCCATAGGCCTCAGCCCGTGTGTCTGGGTGGTCCCCAGTTGGGCCCTGGACAGGCACCCTCCTGGCCATCCGACCACCCGTGGGACTCAGCCCATGGGGACCCAGCAGCTGGGGACAAACCGCCTTCCAAGGCAGGTCTGCGCCCCTCGCAAACTGTTCTCTTTGCATGGTTTAGGATGTTGGAATGCAAAGCCTGCTTTCTTGTGTTACTGCGGGACAAATCTCTGCAGCTCAGCCGGGAAGGTTGAGGACAGCTGACCCGCACCTAACCTTCTCCGCCTGACTCACTGCAGAGTGATCATTGTCACGCTCAGGGCCTCTCCCTCTGCAAACCACTGCTCCTCGAGGGCACCTGCCCACCTGTGCCCAGCCGAAGAGGAGGTGGCAAGGCAGGAGGTCACCTCCCCCGTGAATGTCACAGAGCAATTAGTGCGTGAGACTATCTGCCTGTGACGTGGCAGATCAAAGGAAAGTGGGCGCACCCCCATGTGCGTGGGGCTGTCCTGCCAGAGGCCCCCTTGGGCCCCTCCTGCCTCTGAAGCCGGTTTTGTGGATGTCAGGTCGGTGTCATCTCAGAGTCGAAGAATGAAACTGAGGGACACCAAGACAAGCGGAGAAAACTGAGTTTATTTAAGAAAGGATAGAAAGAAAAGACTTCTGCAGGAGATGGGAGTCTCGGAGCTGAGCGCTGAAGGAGGGGGTCCTGCTCGTCATTTTAGTCTCTCAAGTTTCCCCCTTTGATTGATCACTGCCTTCCCTCCCCGTGCCTGGGAGCAGGGCGCAGGAGCTCTGGTCTCATCTAGTCCTTGTCCTGGGTCCACAGCACCCTTATCAGCAGAGGAGCGGTGTGTCCAGGACAGCCTTGTTAGCAGAGGGCTCTGTTAGCACCGGGGCTGATACAGCAAATGCCCTTTGCCCTCTTAGGAAAAATGTCCTCCTTACCGACCCTGTCACTCTGCCTACACCAGCTGCCTGACTTTCCCCCATCTCACTTCCTGGGACAGGGCCACACAGGAGCTGGCGCTGAGGCTCTGGGACAGGAGAGTGCCCACGTGCTGTTCTAATTGTGCACAGCTCTGCACTCGGGAAGGCGGCACTCGGACTTCCTCTCCGCACCGCTCCAGACCCTGGGCAGGGGGCTCACCCTGTTCTGGCTGAGTGGAAGATGTGACCAAACACCCCTCCAGAGCAGGTTAGGGTGTAGGTGGGGCGTGAGGCTGCGCCACAGGAAGACACCGGGCCTCAGCCTGCCTCCCGCTCCCCTTGATGCCCTTGAAGGAATCTCCTCACGGGTTAAATGAGCGGGTTTGGCCACATGGTGTTTGCAGGCTAAGCACAGCCACAGGAGCCTCAGGTCAGGGTGCACACAGCACCAGTTCCCACCGCCCTCCGTCCAGAGCTCCACCCCCACCGGGCCCCAGGGTCCTCTTGTCTCTTTCCTCCCAGTCCCCAGCCCATGGGCAGCCCCACCACACAGTAAGGGAGGCTAGGGCCTAGAAAACAGGGACACTGGCAGAACTGAGGACACTGTGAGTCCAGGGATGTGTCACATCTAGGTAAGTCAGAAAGAGTGTAGGAAACCAAGGTGGAAGTCAGCTGCACCAGAGACAGCCCCACCTGTCCCCACCAGAGTGGCCTCCCCCAGAGCGTTTTAGAGCATTCCAGCCACTTGGGTCCCTGGAAAGCCAGATGAGCTGGGGGTTGGGGGAGGTTGACCTCATGCCCACCTGACAGGACATTCATGGTGTCTGCAGACGTTGGTGCCTCCAGTATCCTGAGATCAACCACTTCCTGTTGCTATGCTGCTCGGCACCAGAGCTGACTTCCCATGAAGCTGTAGGGGGACAGTTCCTGGGTCTCCACAAGCTGGCCTGGGTGACAGCCCAGCCACAGAGGAGACGGAGCCTCAAGCAGAGGCAAAATGAATAAATAAGACCAATATTTGGGCATAAAGTATTCATTTCTTTTTTTCCAGGAATATAATCTCACAGAGAAGGCACACATGCTGCTGTTGGAGGAACTTCAAGCTCAACAGCCTGAACTATTCTCCCTGTGGCCTTTACACCTGAGTGCGGCAACGAGGACACAGGTGCACAGCCCGAGCCTCAGCTGGGTACACAGCCGCCAGAGCTCAGGGTCCGCTCTCCACAGCACAAGCGCTCAGCCAGGACCAGGAGAGCAGAGGACGGTGTGGACCAGGGGAACGGCTGGCACTCCAGCAGAGACGCTGTGCACACCTCTGTTCCTGGCCCTGCGCTAGGCACGTGGAGCCCACTACAGTGGTCCAGTCAGAGAGGTCCACAGAGTTGGAGAAGGAAGGTCATCACCAAGACCCACCCAATGAGCAAGCATGTGAGGCACCCATTGCTGGGGACACCACCAGCCCTTGGAGACGCTGGGGCTGTGTGGCCTGTGTCCCCTCCAAAGCCACTTGGCAGGCTTAGTGGCCAACAAGATGACATTAGGGAGTGAGGCCTGTGAGGGTGATGAGGCCGTGAGGACGCCTCCCTCACGAATGCCCTTCTTACAGCGCCCAGCCCTCTTACCTTCCACCTCCTGCTGGGTAAGGACAGGGTGGTGCTTGTCTCGCTGGAGCTGAGGGCGCCTCCTGGAAGAGACAGCAGCCCTCCCTGGATTCTGAACCCCCACCCAGAACCATGGGAAATAAGTCGGCGCTCCTTATAGACTTCCCAGCTTCAGGTGCTTGTTACAGCGACACAACAGTGTCACTGACGCTGAGGTGGCTGACGCTTAGGTGTGGACCCAGATTTCAAAGCCAAGTAAGATAAGTGCACCCAGATGGGCCTCACTAGGGAGACAGAGGGGGCGAGATAGGTGGCACAGCTGGGGAGGGCTGCAGGGTGCTGACACCCAGGGTGGTCTCTTGTGGGGGTGGGGGACACGCATGCTGAGATCCGATAGGGCCACTTTCTGAAGAGCCCGAGTAGTGCAGGCAAGGCAAGGAGGAGGCTGAGGGAGGGCAGACAAGAGGGAGGACAGCACCCAACGCCCTAGAGGTCATCAGAAGTCAGAGCAAGGGACAGGAGCAGGGCAGGGTCTGGTGTCGAGTGTGTCACCTAACATGCTTCTCTAGATCCAGACAAAACAAAGTTTTGTTGCTGAGGTTGCTGAGAAGCCCACCTTGATGTTAATCTCTATTTACAGCCTAGACCTGCAGACATTAGTTGACAGGCCATCACACTGTTAGCTCCTGGGCTGGCACCTCAATCCAAGATACTTTAGCCTGGAGCAGGAATTTTATTGCTGCATTATAAAGTCTTTAAAAATAGTGTTTCTCATAGATGTGCTTGACAGGAGCTACAAAATTTGTGCAGCCTTAATTATACAGCCAGGGATGAAGGGTGAGGGCGTTTTAAAGTCAGGAAGCAGTTATTCTCTATGTTGCTATTTTCATTTCTCTCTAAATAAATGTTTACATATCTCGTAAAGCCCAATCCCATGCAAATATTCATGCTTTTAGCTGCAGAAGATAAACCACCAGAAATCACGATAAGGCAATGGGAGCCAGGTCATTGCTAGGTCAGGACAAGGTGCCCTAACCCACCAAGCACTTCCCCTGCTACCTGCACCCCTGCCTGTGGTGGGCCTCCTGTCCTCAGAAAGGTCAGCTGTCTAGCGGGAATGGCCAAGGGGCATAGGAGTCAAAATGTGTCTGGACCTAGAGAGAGGAACCCAGATGCCTCCTCAAAACCCCATAAGAACTGAAAGTGAGTGTAACCAGATCACAAAGGAGTTCCACTTGTATGGGATCTTATGAATGCAGAAATAGGATCCTATGATTGCTGGCAGTTTGGAGAAATATTAACATCTTTCTTGTGTGGTCCCTACAGGTCTTTGGCTTCCTCAAGGAGATTTTCTATTGTCTGTGTTATAAAACACTGCAACTATCACCATCATCATCCTCTCTGTCATGACCAACATCATCACCACCACCATCATCACCACCACCAGCACCACCACCACCATCAACATCACC
>PVKS010011165.1:0-35184 GCA_004027875.1 Aplodontia rufa
TACAAACACATTCAACCAATTGTAACAAATGAGCAGCCAAATAGCTTAGTCATGCGGTCAGGCAGTTTGCTAATTACAAGCCAGCTGGGCCTCTTAGAGTTGTTTACCACCAATTCTTTTACAAGCCAGCTGGGCCCTTTACAGAGTTGTTTACCACTAATTCTTTTCTCTGGCATCATGTTGGGCTTAGTCTCCAACATCTTTCCTTCTTACTTCAGTGCCCAAAGCAAAGCTGGTAGCATAAAGAGACCATCAGTCTACAGAGGTTTCCCTAAATTTCTGGGTCTCATTCACTGATGGTTCAATTAAGCGAAACCCACTGATGCAACTGTTGGGCCTCAGCATCAACTGCAAAGAACTGAAAAAGATGCAGTCACTCCATCAGATAGACAAAACTCAAGGCTGTCCTCATAGCTCTGGAAACCTTTTCCTTGATGAACGGTGCTGTATTTTCACTACCCTGTGGACTGTTGCCAATAGCCTAGTTCTTTCCACATATTTCGCCACGTGGAAAACTACGAACTGGAAGCTCAAAGACACCTCTCACAAATCAGAAGCAAGTCTCTGCTGATTGAACTCTGAGGGTCACTGTGGAGATCCCACCGTAAGGGCCCATTCTCTGAGGAGATAGGCCTGAGTGAAGCTGCTGATTGCATCTGTGCTGCTACTGCTCCAGCACCCTGGATCCTTCATCGTTCAGGATGGCGACACATCCACCATCACAGAGAAGGCCCAGAGCTCAGGACTCAAGGGACCTGATGCACACTTAGGACAGCATGCCAGGCTGGGACTTCTACAGCTAGGCTGTTGGTCTTGCAGGAGGGAGGCCACATTACACAGGGCATGGCACCTGCCTGTCTCTGGAAGAAGACTCCAGTGGGCCTTTGGCTTCCTTCCAAAGGTATCAGTAGTGTCTTATCACTGTCAATGCTTTTTCCTATTTCAGCATTGCTGTTCCAGTCCAATCAGCTGACTCCAACCACCTTTGTGGCCCTTGAGACTAATCCTTACTATGTGCTCAGCTTTCCAGGCCACACAGTCTGAAAATAGTGCCCCTTTTATTGCAAAATCTACTAAAAATTGGACTGACAATTAAGGCATCCAATGACCTTCCAGGCTGCCCATCATCCAGAAGCTTCTGAAATTACCAAGTAGCACACTGACCTCCTTCAAAATCAACTCAAAATGATTTATGACTCTACTTCCCTCATCTAGTCCTGATCTATTTACCTTAATATGTTGACTTGGTCACCAAGTGCAATTTTCTTTTCTGAAAGGGATCATCATCTCTGAGTCATTTCCTGGATAATGGTCAGGACAAAAAGAGTGTGAATTTTAGAAAGGTATTTTGGAAATTTAGGATTCTAATGTGGGTGGATTCTACTGTGGGTGTGATTGATGTGTCTTTCTTTCCCCTCATAGCAATCCCAAGCCATCCTGGCAACAAAGCAATGGGAAGGGGGATCCCAAGGGAATTCAAACTTAATTATGGTTCCATCCTTTGGATTCTCTTCTTGAATTGACATGGTCAGTTGGATTGGCTTCAACTCACTTGCCAGGGTTGTCATAGACAATAGAATTTCCCTAGACTTTCTGGTGTGCCAAGACAGAGTGTGAGCAATCGGTAATGCTTTTTTCCATAACTGGATTAATGTCTTAGGTCAAATGGAAAAATCAATACAGAAACTTAAAAAGAAGGTAAATTGGTTCTGTAAGATACATGCTGATGGTTTATGGGATTAGTTCAGTTGGTTGCATCCGGGACCCTGAGGGATATGTTAAGGTCAGTCCTGCAGGTTGTCCTCATCCTGATGCTTGGAGTCCTACTAACAGTAGCTTTAATTAAATGTTGTTCGAGATAAATTGAATAGATTTGGTACCAGCCTCAATTGGTCATATTAATCAGAATGGCAGAAGGAATGACGTATATGCAAAGGGAAATTTTTAGAATCCAAGACAGTGCAGAAATGAGGGTTGGATTTTGTTGGAAACAATTCTCTGTGGGTCTCTCATGCTTCTTCATGTCTGTGAGCAGAGATATTGGCTGTCTTCAAAAATGTACATGTAGTGAAGAGCCTTCCCTACAGAGCAAAGGGCAGGTTTAGTTACGCTGTTACCCAATAAAGATTAAATCTCCTATGGGGCAAAATTCAGGCAGATTTTCTTATTGCTCATTTTGAAAACTTCAGGTTCCACTACCTCAGGGTTCCCCAACTGTGAAGAAGACCAGCGCAGTACCCAGCATCCAGTTGGACCCCTCTGCATTGCCCCTCGGACCTTGAGAGACAACAGAGACCAACACAAGCATGGTGTTCCTGCTAATTGCTGCACCGAGTAACAGACTCCTCTGTCTCTGACCCAGGAGTTCATGTCTTCTGCTGGCATTCATAAAACTTTGGCAAGTTAATTTGCTATCTTGCAAATGGAATAAATTCTCAGATTACTTGGAGTTCTAGAATGTATTTTTAACATTTAAAATTTAACAGGAGTTCCACAGTTTCATATTTTTAATTTTAAAAATATTTCTTGCCAATTGTCATTTGTCTAGTCTTTCATTCTTTGATTTAGAATAAAAAATTTCCCTTTAAAAATTTCTTTAAGATTTAAATTAGAAGCACATTCAACTTATAAATTAATTTAGTGAGAACTGACATCTTTTAATAAAGTTTTCTATTATGGGAAAATGTCTGACTATTTAAATCTGTTTTTATATTTTCCAGTAATATTTTGCCATTTTCTTTGTACAGATTCAAACATTTTGTGTTAAATGCATTTGTAGTTTGTGTGTTGTTTTGCTTTTTACTATAGCAAACTGAATTGTTTTGTGTTTTAATTTTTTTTAATTAGTGCTAGCTTGGGGAAAAACGTTTTTACACATTTATTTTATAGCAACCTCACTAAATTCTGATAGTTCTCCAGTTGCTTATATCAGGCTCCTATGTGAATGAACAGAACAGCTGTAAATGGTAATAAGTTCATCTCTTATTTTCCAACATGTATTCCTCTTATCTACTCTATACTTATTATTTTGGCTATAATTTCTAGAAAACTATTAATAAATAATACTAATAATCACCCTTATCCATGATTTTCATGATATTTCATTATTATTTGTAAAATTGGTTCTGTATTAAAAATATATTTTTTTCTCATGTTAATAAAACATTTTAGGAGCTGGAGCAGTGGCTCAGCAGTTGCAGCACTTGCCTGGCATGTGCAAGGACAAGGATTTAAACTCCAGCATCACACACACAACTAAGTGTCAGAGAAACAAAGGCCTGTTGGAAAAATAAATATAATTGATTCTCTCTCTCTCACACACACTCTCTCTCTCTCACACACACTCTCTCTCTGTCACACACACACACGCACACATACACACACTTTCTCCCTCTTTCTTTAAGAATAAAAATAAAACATTTTATTTATAGAATTATTAAAATCTTTTATTAGGCATTAATATTAAATTTTATTAAAGATATTCTTGGCACCTGTCTAAATAATCCTAAACCACATTCCATTGAATACTCTTCTAGTAAGCAGTAATTAGATATGGGCTTCACAAAAGGACTGTGTTATCAAGTATGTTTGGGAAAGGCTGTCTATGATCATTTTTAAAACTCACAATGTACACGATCAGATTAAAGTTTTCAAATAATGCTCAAGAAAAGAAATATATATAACTTTGTTAACCCACGGTTTCCCAAAGTTACCTAAGCATGGATCAGTAAACCATATCAGAGCATGCCTTTCCCATAATGACTTATTGTGACCTTCACATATAAACGATTACATGGCACATAATAGGATCCTTTTTCACCAAATCTTGCCCATTATACTGTCTTTCGGTCCTGTATGTTCCCCCAACTCTAAATTCATTTGTTAAATGTGTATGTCCACCAAAACCCAAATTTATATGCTAAAGTCCTAATCCCCAATGTAATGGTATTTGGAAGAGGGGCTTTTGGAAGAAAATTAGGTCATGAGGGTGGTCCCCTCATGAACGGAATTAGTGTCCTAATAAGAAGAGACATGAGAGAGATGCTGTCTCTTTCTGCCACATAAGGACATAGAATGATGTCCAACTGCAAACCATGAAGAGGGCCTTCACCGGGAACTGAATTGACTGGCACCTTCATCTTGGACTTCCCAGCTTCTATATCTGCAAGAAGTAAATTTCTGTTGTCTAAGCCATCCGTTCGATGGTATTTTGTTATAGCACACACATAACTACAACTTGTGGTACTCAGGATTGGGAGAGGAAATTTCTGCAGCAAGCTTCAACCCTATTTTTTTAAGCTTTTTTCCCCCCTTTCCTTTCTGGAGATATATATGCAACTTTCTTTTGCCATGATTAAAATTCAGGATTTCACCAGGATATATGTCTATGTCCTGGCTAATTAATATCATCTAGAACTTAGAGGGCTCTTTTAGTTATGTAGGTGCAGGTAAATTTTCTTTTGTGACGTCTTTACATCCTCTGTTGGATTTCATCCATCTTCTCTCAAAACCTTCAAGCATCTCTACACTGATACCTGTTCTCTGGCTTTTATGGTTGTAATTTTCTCATTGGTGAATTTTTTTTTTCCCCTGTTACCTTCAGGAAATGTTTCCCAAGCTTTTTCTCAGCATCGAGAATTTAGTTCTGGGGCTGGAGAAGTGGCTCAGCGGTTACAGCACTTGCCTGGCATACACAAGGACATGGTTCAAACCCCAGCACCACATATACAGCAAAGTGTCAGAGCAACAAAAGCCACATGAAAAACTAAATAAAAATTGATTCTTTCTCTCTCTCTCACTGTCCCTCTCTCTTAAAAAAAAAAAAAGAAAGAATTTAGGTCTTTATCTTCTGCTCATCAGACCATCTAATTTCATCTTTAGCCAGCCTATTTTATTCTTTTAAAGAGAAGAGAGAGAGAGAGAGACAGAGAGAAAGGAGAATTCTTTTTCTATCTGGTTTTTGTTTTTCCTTTATTTATTTATTATGCAGTGCTGAAGATCAAATCCGGGACCTCATGCATGCCAGGCAAGTGCTCTACCACTGAGCCACCTCTCCAGCCTCTCTTTCATTCATTTTTTTTTTAAAGAGAGAGGGACAGTGAGAGAGAGAATCAATTTCTATTTAGTTCTTCACACAGCTTTCATTGCTCAGACACTTAGTTGTATACGTGATACTTGCTGTGGTTTGAACTCACATACTTGTGCATGCCGGGCAAGCTCCGTAACCGCCAAGCCACTGCTCCAGCTCCTTTTTCATTCCTAACTAAAACAGCTCTTTTCACACCCATCTGTTGTCTGCTCATCTAGGCTTGCCTCTTGTTTCACAGATTCATGTAATCAATTAAATTGCATCTGATGCTTGGTCTTTGACAGCAAGGATACAATAGGGAGTGGTCAATAGGAGGGTACAGCCCCATCCAAAGTGCAAATCAAACTGACCCATAACTGCAACAAGGCTCAGGTATTGCAAAATCTGCTCCAGAAATACAAAAAAAATTTTAATGTAAATATTGTTTATTTATAATAGCTGACAATGGTCCACTTTTTCAAGAACACTATACGGACCACTTCTGTGAACCAGATGCAACTCACAGACTACTGGTTTGCCAACTCTAATGTTTGGGATTGTAAAGCTCTGAAGAATTCTAGGCTAGGGCCATTAAATTTTAGATAAAACAATAGGAACCTAATTTTGGACATTTTTGGTTAGAAGCAAACTAGTGAAATCTGGCCAGCAATTGGAAATGTGTTTCCAGAAAATATATTTACATTGTTCTAAAAAGCTTAAACTTCCCTTGAGGGAATCCAGAGTCAGTACCCTGATGTCGCTAATGATTTTCAACACTGTTGATCTCCCTCGGTTGACAGCAGCCCTGCATATATTCTAAGATCTCTGTCAAGGGATTTACATACATTACCTCATTGAAGCTCACATATTCCAAACTTAGGGCTTAAGTACCTTCACATTTTAGGAGGAGTACAATGGACAATAAAAGCCTTGGTATGTTCAACGTCAATTCATATTTTAGAAATGTGTGGACTAAATTGAGGAAACAGGTTTATGCTAAATCACAGATCAGAAAGCATACCTGCATGCACGCATGTGCACACATACATACACATACACACACACTCACACGCACACACACGCATTAGCTGGCTCATTTGAGAACTAACAGCTTATAAATATCTGATATCATTCTCACAGCAGAGCATAGGGGAGTCTCCAACAAGGAAAGAGGGCATTGTCTAGAATAGGACAGCCCTCCCCACCCTGAGAGGAAACTGGGGTGTAGAACTCACAGAACTGGATCAAGAGCACTGTGAGCTCCCTACAAAAGATGCTAATGGGGGGGCTGACGTTTATAATGAGAGAAAACAAAGGAAGGACAGAATTGTGACCTTACGTACAAATGCCAGTCTGATAGGACTTGCGTGGAACTTGCAGGTACTGGGGGTTTGCCTTGGGTAATCAACAGGTGGGTGCAGAGTCAGGTTGCCTCCCCTGCTCATTAAGCAGCATTACAATCAGAAGAAAAGTTGAGACAAGAAACAGCTAGGAGTTGGAGCTGAGGTGCCCTTTGTCCCTTGTTTGAATGCTCTGGCCTGACAGCAGTCTGTACAGCTTTCTGTTTGGATTGCTCCCCTGACCCTCAACTGCATCCAGGTGTTTGAGATCTATGGTCCAGAAGAGAGAGTCAGTAATTATCAAACTAGTACACAGAAGCTCACCAAGGTTATATAACTTATCTGACATCGCCCAGCTCCTTAGCAGAGGCCTGGGATTTCCCCACAACTACCTGACCTCCACGGCTCCACATCTCTTGGTTTCCCGAAGCTGACTCCTCTGGACATCCATGTACCACTCCTGTCCCATCACCTGACAGGTTGGTCGGTTTGACATTTGGCAGACGTAGAGGGAAGATTTATCCAGGAAATCTGCAGAGTCCGTGCCTTGGTTCCTTCAGTGGAATGAATCCAGATGGGTTGGAGTTGGGAAGTGATAACGTCCTTAAAGTCAACACACAGAGAGCCTCAGAAGGAGCGGTTGTCAGATTGTCTCCCAGGAGACTTGAAGCCATAACGGAAGCAGATCCACGAGCATTCTAGGAAAGTAGGATGTTTAAAGGGCACACACATCCTTTTCTCCCTTTCCCTCTGTCAAATAGCATTTGCTAAACTATGATTTTTTTGGCAAAGGCAGGTATTTCATACCCAAAGCCTCTTTTCATATTAAATATGTCCCTGGTTCATATATTTCTAGTCCAGGATGAATTTGACATGGTATTGAAATTGTCAAGGGAAATCAGTGGAGGAGACAATGTTAGAAACAGATTGTCTGAGCTGATAGCTTGAAGAAGTTATTTTAAACAAAACAGCAGCAACAAAGAGGAGATGGGCAGCTGTGTGTAAGGAAGGGGGTGGGGAGACATTTCCTAGCAGCAGGGTGAAAATGCGTCACAGAGAGGTGTCAGACAGTCCACACTGAAGGATCCTGAGCTTCAGACCATCAGACATCACCAGATTCCACATCAAATGAGATCATCTGTCTATGAGCCTTTTGAAGAGATAAAGCATTCAGGAGCCATAAGGTCTCATAATTACTACTACTATCGTTACTTAATCGGTGGTGCTTGGTGTCTGTTTGGGGAGGACACTTTCAGACCAGAGGTGAATGAGAAATGTCTTTAATACACAATTGACCTCTTTTCTCTATATTTGTCATCCCCAGCCCATGAGTCAGACTGTGAGACTGTGCAAAACTGTCTATATTAATAATGCTCAACGCTCTATTTTAATAATAACTATCCATCGATGCACACAGTGATTCATGGTTTGCAAAACATTTTCGCCCCCATACTTTCACATCAACCTCCCAGCCAGAGATTGATCAGCATCAGGGGCAGCAGAGCAGGTACCATGCTGAGAGTCCTCTCTCCAAAGGCAATGACAGAATTGTTGGCCTTTCTGCGTCTGCTGCTCCAACATGAGAACTCAACTCTATTGCTCTGAGATGATCCATCTTTAGAAAGCAGAAGACAAAAGAAGTTGGGGGTGGTCAAATTCAAACTCTTTGTGCTCCTGCAGGGCCTTTGAGCAAACACAGAAGTAAGTGTGTGCGGGTGGCTTCCTCCTTCTTCCTGCATTGTCCTAGCATGGTTATCTTAATTCTTGAAAACAACAAAGCCAAACTTCTCTTTCCTTATTTTATGTGCCTGCTCCACCACACTGTGAGTAGCTTGAGGATGCACATTGACTGCAGTTAGCCTTTAGAAGTGTTCAATAAAAGCGAGGGAGGGAGTGATTGAGGACCTTCGGCATGATAAGCTGTTGCACTGGTCAGTGGATTCCAGTGTGTGGGCCGTTGACCTTTTAGATACTCCTACAGAGGATATTATTTTTGACAGTCCCTGGCAAAAGGAAATCATTCATGATTTTATTCTGGTATCTCCCTATCCACAATGCTCTGTTCTTGTGGGTCAGGCATCAAGAGATCTGCAGAATTTCTTGAAAGGAGACCCCAACTCAGGACAAGCAGGGTCCTCAACATATGTTTCAGAAAAGAATTTCAGCATGTTCCAGTCAGAGACAAGGAAAGAGACTTGTTTAGGAAAGCACATACGCATTTAACAGAGAAAGTGGACTATCTCAAGAAAGAGACACCTGTATAGAGGCGGGGGGGCAAGGAGGCAGCAAGGAATTCAAAGGAGAATGCGGGCATCTCAAGAGACACTCAAAGGAGAATGCAGGCCATCTTGAGCTGGGGGCTCCCAGCTCCTTTTTTAAAGGAAACTTGTTGAGGGGTGCATAGGGAAAGTATATGGGCTAACATCAGCCTGGTGATCTCAGGATGGTTTGTGGTGATCTAGCCATTCTCAGGATCCTCAAGCTGATGCAGACTCCATTGTCTGATCAATAGATAACGCTGGAAAGTCCCCTAAATTACAGATTTCTTAAAATATCGAATCTCTCTTTGCTTCTAATTATTGGTGGGATAATTAACATTACACAAGTTAATTTTATAAGTGGGTGAATTTATGGTAACTCTAAGATTTACAAATTTTCTAGAAATTTGGGAGTGATAGTCCTGGGGAGAGGGACTGGCTTGGGGATTGACAGGCCTGGAAAAGAAGGTCTGAGGAACTTCAGATTAAAATTATATTTCCTGCCCTTCCTTTTTATCACTTTTCTACCTATTTTTTATTTCTTCTATCCTACCTCAGGTCAATCTTAGGTTTAATATTTCCCCTTCAACAAAATTATCTAGAGTGCTCATTGAAATGGATAAACCTAGATTCCATCCCTAGCAAATCAGGGTCACTGCTATCTATCTGTCCACTATGCTCTTGTGATTGTGGATCCGTCACAGAAAGGGCCAAGGAGTTCCTGGAGAGGGGGGTGTTTCAGTCAAGTTTTCATTGCAGTGACCAAAATAACTGACAAGGACACCTTAGGGGAGGAAAAGCTTATTTTGGCTCATGGTTTCAGAGGTTCAATCCATGGTCAGCTGACTCTATAAGCTCTGGGTCCACAATGAAGCAAAACATCATGGTGAAAGGGTGTGGCTGAGGAAAGCAGCTCAGGACATGACAACCATGTAGAAGAGAGGGAGGGAAAGGGAGCATTCTCTCCACCAGGGACAAAATAAACCCCAAAGTTATGCCCCCAGGGACCTACTTTCTCCAGCACACCCTACCTGCCTACGGTCACCACACGGTGATTCATATCTATGGATTAATCCACTGATTAAGTTCCAACTCTCATAATCTAATCATCTCACATTCTTCTGTTGCTCACATGAGCTTTTCAGGAACACCTCATATCTAAATCATAACAGGAACCTCAATTCAGGATAAGGTGAAAAAAGGGAATTTTATAAGCTCCACAGTTTGTTCTCATATTTAGACAACTTTGAGATTCTTGATCTCAGTTAAGTGTCACCCCCTGAGAAGTTGTTAGTGGTTCAGGACAACACCTAGCCTTGGCTGATCTCAATACACTGAAGTCATAACATTCCATGGTCCAGGGAGAGGTCTTCACTCAAACTCTCCAGCCGGATGTGAGAAGAGAAGAATATATGCTGTCCTGAATGCGACTGGCCACCATCTTGCACCAAGCCGATCCCTCAGGTTGGTGGAGGGGAGACAAAGAGAGCCTGTGTCCTAAGTGACAACACTGGGATGCCAAGTGAACCAACCCAGAGCCTGTCCTAAATTGAACTTCTCATTATGTGAAATAACAAACACCTTGACTGCGTAAGGCACGTGAGCCAAGTTTTCTGTTACTTACTAAAAGCATCTTGATTAATTCCACTCCTGGCAGCAGCAGCTGTAGCACATCTAGACGTCCACTTAAGCAGCCAAAATCCAAAAAGTAATCAAAACAGTTATCACTTACTGAGTGTTTGCTACGCCATGCACTGTGCTAAGTGGTTTGTATTGATTATTTCAATTATTCTCCACAGCCATCTTATCAGGCAGGAACTTATAGAAATCGAGGAAAACAGCCTTTAAACAAGTCCTCCAAAGCAAGTGGCAGAGCCAGAATTTGAATCCAAGAGACCTGACACCATCATTTACCCTGTTAACCACCGAGCCCGAGCTGAATTGCTGCCTATTGAAATCCACTACTGAAGTCCTACAAGAAGGGCAAGGCTGAATGTTGTCAAAAGGACTGTACCATCCAGGATGATTTGCCGAGCTCAATCCTAAGAGGTGGTCACCCATTCCAAAGCCTCGGGCAAGGAAGAATGTGCCAGCTTCCCACTGGAAAAATGTCAGCAGGGCTTGGAAGCCTGAGATGGGGCTTTGAACTAGTCCTGAGAGTTTGGTATGTCCAGCCCTCAGACACCGGAGGAGGGAACAATTGGGGATTTTTCTGTCTGAATCCTCATTCTTAGTCAGTGGTATATTAGTAATCCCACATGCAAGTTGGGACCCACCTGTGCATCTTAAACTCGCCTATGTGGATGAGCCAGAGTAGGGGATTCAGATGATAACTAAAATGGTTCCAGTCACTGTAATTGGCTCACTTATGGCTTGAGGAATAACTTTGAATCAATCTTAGAGGGGTATGCATTTTTTAAATTCAACAGAGATGAAATGCTAGTATCCAAATGTCTACCAATATATCCAAATAAACACCATCTCCAGTATCAAAGTATAAAGCCAATTTAATCAGCTAATGGAAAGAAAAAAGAATACGAGCTAAGCAGTTTTTGGTCTTGGGGTCTTCTATTTGTTTGGTTAGCTACTTGTATTTTGTTGTGTTGTTTTTAAATCCATTTTAAGTCTTTTACTTTTCAACTGGCTATTCTAATGACCAGAGCATAATAGCGTAATTATTTTTAAAAAGCAGTAGCTGCATATGATACTAACATTGGAGCGGGGAGGTGGTTACCAGGGATTGATTGAACCCAGCGGTGCTTAACCGTTAAGCCACATCCCCAGTCCATTTAAGAAAAAAAAGCTAGACTCTAACTTGCTTAGGGCCTTGCTCAATTTCTGAGGCTGGCTTTGAACTTACGATCTCCTGCCTCCGTTTCCTGAACTGCTGGGATTACAGGCATGCGCCACTGTGCCTGGCTCTGCTAACATTTTAGTTAAGTGTGTTATAGTTCTCAAAGCCCTTTGATATTTGATCCTAGAATACTTATGCTTTGAAATCTACTTTAGTCTGAGAAACATTAGGCATTAAGATTTGGTTACCCTGAGTGTGGTCCCTGGAGCAGCAGCTTCAGGATCCCCTAGGAGCATCAGCTGCCACGTCACACTTCGCATTTAAACCAGGTCCTCTGGTGACTGCTTTGCACATTATCATTTGAGAAGTAAAAAATACAATAAGCTGACAAATAAGACACTGCCCTTTTCCTCGAAGAGCTTGGGAAAGAGGAAGAAAGGTCATTGCAACGCACTGTGTTCGATGGTGGAATGGAATAAAGCTCAGAGGGCCCTGGGAACCCAGAAGTAGAACATGCTGACCTTTGGGAAGTCAGGAAGGTTCCTGGCAAGAAGCAATCTTGTGCTGACCCCAGTGGAGTAGGAGACCCCAATTTAGAAGGTGCAGGAGATAATTCACACAGAAGAGAAGCTCCTCTTGCAAAGATGTGCATGTCTGGGCGTGTTTTCCATGTCCAAAGCCCTACTGAGAAGCACTATCAGTGTTTTTCAGGTATCCATGGATTTTACATGCCACAGACAAGGAGGAGACTTTGTGCTTCAAAATCCGAGAAGCATCAAATGATAGCCATAGAAAATGAAGCATTTCGTTTAGCAAGAAATTTGTGATTCTTATTATATAACAATACCATTTATTTAATTTTATTTAATAATGATTTTCCCATTCTCCTTGGTTAGTTATATACCCAATCATAAAAGGATGCAGAGATACCTACTTTGCTTATAGGAGACTCTAATTAGGTTAAAATGCCTCTCTCCTTGCCTGCTCCATAAGAGGTCACTGACATCAAACAATTTTACTTCTGTTTGTAATCAAAGCATCAAAGACTGAAATCAGACCTTCCTAATCAACTGACTCAGCCTAGGATCCCACAACCTCTGAGGGAGCTGTGGAGGTGATGAGGTGACATTGAACAAGCTCTAAAGTACGAGTTAGGAGAAGGTGAGGCACTACCACAGGGAGGGCCTGATGAATGCCAGGAGCTGTGTGAGACACCCTTCCAGAATGATTTCCTTTGGTCCTAAAAGTGGCCTCACATCTCTTAACAAACATCATCACAGAGGTGAGGGACACCTCTGATGAGGTAGATCAGAATCCAAACCTCTTATTAATTCCCATACAAGGCATAACCACCACCTCCCAAGAGACTTCATTTTTCTGTGCCACCCTTTCCATCTCCTTCCCTCCCCTTCCTCCCCTCAGTCTCCAGCTGCCCCATACTCTGTCTCTCAACTTTTTACTAGCAGCCCTCATCACCATGATGTCCCCAGGTCCTGCTGGCATCCCATTAGTGTGTGCTACAAAATGCAGTTAAATCTGCATTTCTGCTCCTGGTTATTCCCTACATTTATTTATTTATTTATTTATTTTTAAGAAAGAAGGACAGAGAAGGGGAGAGAGAGAGAGAGAGGCAATTTTTATTTAGTTTTTCATGTGACCTTTACGGCTCCAAAACTTTGTTGTGTAAGTGGTGCTGGGGTTCAAACCCATGTACTCATGCATGCCAGTCACACACTGCAGAGCCACCACTCCAGCTCCTATTTCCTAACTTTTAATAGCATTGATCCTAGAATTCACTTCAGCTCTCTTCCATTTTACAACCTCCATTTTGAGAGATTGATAATGAAGATTTCACTTACAAACATCCTATAACTTACATTGTATCAGTTTTCAAAGACACCTGGTAAGCATTGAGGAAGTTGATATTGGAAGGGCAGTGATGTTGAGGCAGGGCCAGGGTACAGGAGAAACAGGAGGACTGCTCAAACAATGTGGCTGAAGGGGGAAAAAGCCAACAAAAGTTTAAACTGTGGTGAAGGAGGGAGCCAAGGTCAACCATAGGAAGACAATGCCCAACATCCAACCCAAAGAGCAGAGTTACAACATAAATGACACAGAGTTTACATTCAGAAATTGGTAAAATCCTGAGGAATAGGAAATGAGTAGCTGAGACGAGACATTTCAGAATCATCCTTTCATGCAAAGCATCGTGCAATTTCTGTATGTGGATTCCATGACATAAAGGAACCTGCAGATCTGGTCACATGTGGCCTTAAAAGCTCTTTCTTTAAGTACTGAAGGCTGGATGACCCACAGATTAGGCAACCTTATCTTCAGTTTTAAACTCATATTTTTTTCCCCTTTTAAAATCCTCCTTGAGTGGTTTGCTCAAAATAACAAAGTGGAATGCTGCCCTTCTTCCATGAGTCCTGGTAATTATTTTCTGAACTTTATTTGGGTATATTTAGTGGAATAAGGGGAAACATATTTGGATTTTTGGCTCACAACAAAATGATCATTTTTATTTTCAACTACAGACAAGAAAGAATGCCCCTTTTGCTAGACACACTAAACCAAATAGCTACTGTTAAGTCCAGGACAAAAGTAAGATATTATTTGAAATGGGGTGAGTAAATTTTTATGTAAAGAGTCAGAGTGTAAACATTTTAAGCTTACATGCCACTCAGTCCTCATCACAACTACTCAGTTCTATTGTAGTAGCACAAAAACAGCTATAGTATGTAAATAGATGGATGTGGCTGTATTCTTATTTATAGACACAAAAATTTGAGTTTTATATAATTTTGGTGGTACTGGGGATTGAACTCAGGAGTGCTCTATCCCTGAGCCATATCCCCAGTTCTTTTTATTTTGAGATGGGGTCTCATTGAGTTGCTGAGACTAGCCTTGAACTTGTAGTCTTCTTGCTCCAGGCTCCTGAGTAGCTGGAATGGCAGGGAATTTCATATAATTAAATACATCATGAAGTTGGTGGTTTTTGGGGGGTGTTTTGTTTTGTTTTGTTTTGCTTTTGCCTTTCTGAAACCATTTCGAAACATAAAATGTATTCCTAGCTCACAGGTCAACAAAACAGGCAGAAGAAGATGAATTTGGCATATGAGGTGGAGTTTAGCAACTCCTGATTTAAAGGTTATTTTATGTAGTATGATCCTGGAGTTAAAATCAATCCACTTTCCAGAATATTAGAAACCCTCATACCCATGGTTCGTAATCCTGCAGGTAAATTGGAATCATCTGTGAATCTTTAAAACAAATACTTAAGGACCAAATAGTTCTAAATTTACCAAATTAGAGTCTCTGGGATTAGAAGGGTTATTTTATTAAATTGATATACCATAATTAATTGCTATACCATAAGTTATTGAATCTCTACTGATGGACATTTAGATTGTTTGTTTTAACTATGATTATAAACTTGTATGATGTACATCATTGAACACAAAGGAAATAATAAATGTTAAATGCAGACAATTAAATAGAAGACAAGAAAATAGAGATGATTAACTAGTCAACAAAGCTACTGAGTTGAAAAAAAACATCTTGTGACATGAGGCAGAGAGAAAGAGAAAAGAACAAAACAAGAAGAGGAAACAATTGCGCACACACAAACACACAGAGAGATTTATTGCATAAGGAGAAATCTGAAAAGCAAGATGAACTGAAAAATTTCTGGGGAAAGGTACAAAAAGAAATAGAAAGTTTAACTAGACCTATATATATAACTATATATATATATAAATATATATATATATATATATAAAACTATAAGCAACATCTTAAATAAAGCTAGCTGCTATGGTTGTATAAGTGTGTCAAAAGGCCCATGTGTTAAAGGCTTGGTCCTCAGACCATGGTGCTATAGGAGGTAGAACATCTGGGAGGTAATAGAACCTAGTGGGAGGAGTTAGGTCAGTGATATAGTGTCCCTGAAAGGAACTGTGGTACTCTAGTCTCTTCCTCTCTCTTTGATTTCTGGCCACCAAAGGTGAGTGAGTGGCTTGCTCCACCACATGCTCCCCACCATAATGTTCTGCATCTCCACAGGCCCAAAGGCAAAGCGCCAAGCAACCATGAACTAAAATGCCTAAAACTATGAGCCAAAATAAACATTTCCTTATTTTTAAATAAGTTATCTCAGATAATTGTTATAGTAACAGAAATTAGACTAGCAAATAAAATATTCCTAAGGACCTCAGAATATGGGCAGTTAGATAGGTCCAAACCAAGAGCATCAACATGAGTGTGAGAGCAACAGTGGTATGAAAGCAACCCAGGGCAAACAAAGGACATTTGATGGCCATACAAGCTAATAAATCTAGAATCACCTACAAGTACTCACCCCAAAAAGGAAAGGACCCACTCAGACCTGAGGATACTCAACTAGCCAATATGCAAAAAAGTCAAAATTGGACGGGGCTTCTCAGGTTCTGATTTGTACGTGAGATGCTCAGGGATTATGATAGAAAGTCTGAAAGAATGAGGGTGATTCAAAATCTCAGGGAAAGGACAGACCCTGCAAGAAGGAGTAACGGACAGGAATGGAACACAAAGTGTTCAGGTTAGACCTGCTTGGGATGGAAGGGAAGAAGGTTCAAAAATTACCAGGTTAAGAAGATTGATCTCAGGAAGAAAAGTTCAGTATCAGGAACCCATTAATACACCTTATCATATTAGTGGAACTAATGAGAAAAATCATATCATCTTGATGGATACTGAAAAGAAAGTTCAATACTCATCTTAAAAACAGTCAGCAAAATAAAAATTGAGGGATATTTTTTGAACATAACAGAATATACATACCATAGGCCCAAACTGACATCTTTCTTAATGGGAAATCATTAGCAGATATTCTTAATCATCTTTATTAATCCACGTACTAGATAGGTTAAAAAGCTATATTTTTATTTTAACTGATTTCCAACAGAAATTTAGCTTTTCCTTCAGTTATTAATAAACCACAGTAGTAGTAGAATTACTTGTGACTTTCTCAGTAATAGCAATCATAGATATTTTCATATCATATTACAATTTCAGGCATTTCTAAATATTGCCTGTACCACTCATCATTTTGAAATCAAGGTATTTGTTAGACCTGACACTATATCTTGGTATTTGATGAGTAATGGTATTTCAATAACCATTTCAGTTCTTGGTTTCCTTCATGATCCCATGTATTTTACTTTTTGTGTTTACAATCTCAATTCAGAGAAGGAGTCTATAATGTTTAGCTGACTGCTAGAGGGGTCTAGAGCACAAAAGAGAGGGGTGAGAGAAAGAGAGAGATTAGGGGCTCCTGCATTTATCACTTTGCCAATAAAATCAGGAACAAAGATTTCCACTCTCTGATGGTGTTCTCAGGCCAGAAGCTGAGCAAATCTGAAAGTGACGATCAAGTCAATGGCCACCCTGCTAAACCTGATTTCCACCCCCTTACATGCACATATACACACTCAATTTTGGTTCCTTAATAAATGAAGAGACAAGGGAAGGAAGATAAAGATGAGCAAATTTAAAAAGCAATAATACACAGCACAATGCAGTCCACAATGCAAATCTCCAAGTCTCTCAACTGAGGTTACAGCTTCTGGTTCCTAAGAAAATTCAGGCCAAGGCATAGCCAGGAGCAGCAGGAGGGACATGTAAAAAGAGTAGTGCCCAAGTCCATGCCCAGTGTGTCCTGGGGGTTTCTGTGGGCCCACCAAAAAGACACCAACATTTATTCTCACTTTGTGGCTCCTTCCAGCTGTTTGGACTTTCTTGACTTCCTGGGCTTACTCTGGTCCCTCTGTAAATGTTACAGTCCTGGCTGGACATCTGTTCATTTATTTGGAGCCCTGATTCCTTATCTGGCGTTAACAAATGCTCTCTCCCAAAGAATGGGAGGAGATTATTCACCCTGGCTTGCAGCCTTCCCCTGGAACTGAAGGAGCCATGATGTGATATTTAACCTGGCAACAAAGACCACCATTACTCTATGAATGTGGCAAATCCAAATTTTCATGGGACCAAGCAGCTATACACAACATAATAGAAAGCAATAAAGACAGGAACTGAATCAGAACAAGCATCTTCACCTAAGATATTAAAAAATATATAAAAAGTCCATACACATCATGAAGTGAGCCAAACAAAGCAAGTTTGCAGGTTTTATTTGATCCCAAGGGCCACCAGTTTGCAACCTCCAGGAATTCCTGCTGCCTCCTCAAATTACTCAGTCCTGTGGGGAGAAGCTGTGCCATAAATTAAGCCTACAAATATGACATTCCTTTGTACCCCATAATCTGGACTATTTGTTCCTCCATCCCCTGCGGAAGCTTGGAGCTGCCCACTGCTATATCAAACTCCCTATTTCTTATACTCACCAGCTAAGCTCCTGAGCAGCCAGCATGCCTGGTATCTGAGTAATGACCCAGGTCAGCAGACCCTCCTGCGAGTCCTTACAGCCTCTCTTCCTAAACGCAAGCACAAAATTGCTGCTAGAACCAAATAGAATATTCATCAAAGGAAGGTGGGATGGAGATTCTAAATATAGTTACCAGTCAGGTGTGATTTCTTCACTGAGCAGAGAATATATAAACTGGAATTATTTTTAACTCTTGGAGTAAAATATGTGATTGTGGGCTTCATTCATGAACCAATTATTTTACATAATCCATGCTTATTTTAAAATATCCTTGTCATTTGACAGGCTACAGAAAGGTAGGTTGACTAGAAAATTAGCATTAGCACTGCCTTCAAATTGCAGGTTTTAATAGCTCTAGTCACAGTCACAAAAATAACCAGAGAGAATCAAATTAAGGAATTAAAGCAATCCAAAAGGCTCAAAGGAAAGAATGAAATGGAAATTTTAAGATTTACACAGCAGTCTACAGTTTATAAAGGGCTTTCATGTGTATTATTCACTGAGATCTTCATAAGCTATGTGCAGAGGGGTTATTATTCCTCTTCCGTAGAGGAGGAAGTTAAAGTCCACAGTGGTTCCCTCAGTACTCGAGCTAGTAAGTTCCAGAGCCAGGATCTGAAGTCAGATGTGCTGGCTTCAACCCAGCACTGCCTTACTACACAGATCAGAAAACTTTGTAAAAGGTCATTTCATAAATATTTTAAGACTTTGAAGTCAGTTAGAAGTACTCAACTCTGCCATTGTAGAACCAAAGCAGACATAGACAATATGTAAACAAACAGGCATGTGTTCCAATAAAAGGTTGAGGGTTGGATTTGACCCAACATACCAGTTTTCTGACCCCCTGCTCATATTTCCAGAGAATCGGAGATTCCACATGGAATAGTCTCCATATGTTATAGTCTGGATCTGGAACCTTCCCCAGAAGCTCATGTGTTGAAAACACAAGCCTCAATGCAGGAAGGTTCAGAAGTGGGGCTTTTAGGCAATGATTGGATCTTGAGGGCTGTGGCTTCACCAGTGGATTAATCCATCTGGTGGATTAATGTATTGATAGTTGAATAAACTACTGGGAGGTTGGACCTACTTAGAGAAAGTACGTCACTGGGAGCATGCCCTGGAAGGGTTTATTTTCTCCCCAGCCACTCGCCTCCTGGCTCACAGGAGGTGAGCAATTTTCCTCCACCATACCCTTCTGCCATGATGTTCTGCCTCACTCAAGCCCAGAGCACTGGAGTCTGCTAACCATGGACTGAGATCTCAGAAATCGTGAGCCCACAACAAATATAAGAAAAAATGCTCAACATCTCTGTACTTAGAGAAACACAAATTAAAACTACACTGATATTTCACCTTACTCTAATTAGAATGGCAATAATCAAGAACACAAACAACAATAAACGTTTGCGGGATGTGGGGAAAGCGTACACTTAAACATTTGTTGGTGGGGCTGCAAACTGGTGCAACCACTCTGGAAAGCAGTATGAAGATTCCTCAAAAACCTAGGAATGGGGGCTGGAGCAATGGCTTAGCAATTACAGCGCTTGCCCTGCATGTGCAAGTCTGCAGGTTTGAATCCCAGCACCACGTAAACAATGAAGTGTCGGAGGAACAAAAGCCACATGGAAAACTAAATGAAATAGATAATTGATTCTCTCTTCTCTCTCTCTCTCTCTCTCTCTCTCCCACTCTCCCTCTCTCTCCCTCTTTAAAAAAAAAAAAAAAGGAATGGATCCACCATTTGACCTGCTTTCCCACTCCTTGGTATATACCCAAAGGATGGAAAATCATCAATAGCAGTTCAATTCACAATAGTCAAGCTGTGGAACCAACAAGGTGCCCTTCAACTGATGAATGAATAAAGAAAATGTAGCATATATACACAATGGAGTACTACTCAGCCATAAGAATGATATTATGTCATTTACTGGCAAATGAATAGAACTTGAAGATGCCATGTTAAGTGAAGTAAGCCAGTCTCAAAAACCAAAGGTTACGTAGTCTCTCTGATATGTGGAAGCAAGCCCAAAATAAGGAAAAGAACAGAGGAATAGTCAAAGGGGAAGGAAATGAAGGAAGGAGGAATGCAATAGGGAAAATTATTGGAAAGAATCAGACTTAACTTGCTCACGTTCATATATGAACATCATAGTGAATCTCAACAACATATACATCAACAAGTCACTAAAAAAAGCTATTTAGTAAATAACAGAAAGAACAGTAGAAAGAGAAGGGGGTAGTGGGGAGTTAGTAGGGACTGAATTAGAATAAGTTATACTGCATGCTTTTATAAAAATGTTAATGTTTATCCTATTCTCAAGTATATCTAAAAAGAATAGAAGGTAAAAGGAAAGCAAGAGAAGGGAAAATATTGGAACCAAGTTAAAACAAGATACACTCAAAGCTTTTATGTCATTGCATATACTATTATCACGTATACAAAAAATATTTTCCATAGGTATAAGAATTATGTCAATATACTTGGATATATTAGAGTATACACCCCAGAAAGAGAGGCAAGGAAGGGGATGGGAAGAGGGTGGTGGGAGAGTGCTGGGGAGTGGGTATTGGCCAAATTATATTGCTGTATTGTGTGCATGTATGAATATGTGACAACAAATCCCATCATTATGTACAACTGTAATGCATCAATTTAAAAAATGTTTTTACAGAAAGAAAGAAAGAAAGAAAAAAGAAAATGTGAGCCAAAAATAAGTTGTTCTTGTCATCTTGTCTGGTATTTTGGTCACAACACAAAGCTGACTAGCGCAGCGTGATGGCATTCCATGTGGTAGTATTCTTTTACTTAGCAAACAGTTGCCTTCTGGGTGATGGGAACCACATGGGATGTTGGGTGAGGGGGCGATGAGCAGGAGGGACCTGCTGAGGAAAGCACTGATGTGACAGTGTAGCAGCAAGACCACTCAGGCCTGAACCAAGGCAACAGGTGAAGAGAATTAAAGGAAGGGTGGATGTTGGTACGGCCTAAAGAACAAATCTGAGGTGGAGTCAAAGCAGAGAGAAAGGCCGATCAGGCTAAAGTATCCCTAGGGGAAGCCACGATGTCAAGCCAGGTCAGCTCAGAGACTCTGAGACTGAACTATCACCATGGACATTAGAACAGGGAGCAGGTTCTGTAGAGAAAGGCTGAACCACAGATGAAGGAACCTTCTCCTTTCCACAAGGGGAGAGCTGACGGTAAGCAGAAGGGCATTGTGTCTGACACCATGCCACTCGCAACACCTTTAAACAGACAAAGACGAGACACAGCGCAGACTGACACAGCTGAATCTGACTCTCCCTGGAAGGCGTCGTCTGCTTCTAAGCAGAGTTAGATTAACAGTGCCACATGAATATCGCCAGAGAGATAACTGAATGAGGTTTCATACTGAGGGAGTCCAGAACATGCCACCCCAAAATATGTTACTTTGGCATATTGACTATATGGAGATAAAGGCACTTTAAAAGCAGCAAGTGCAAAAAAGAACATTCTGACCTTCTTCTTTAAAGCAAGAAATGAAATTCCCATGTGAAATCTTCCCCCTTAGACCAGAAGAGTGACCTTAGAATACCTTTCTTATCAAGAATGGAAAGCTGAGCCCAAGGGAAATCTGTATACAGCAACCGTATTAAACTCACCTTTGGCTTCCTCATCACTTCACCCATTTAACTAACCACTCTGGACAAAGCCCCTTTGCCTCATTACAATTTCACAATTTTCTACTCTTTATCAAATTCAGTATATAAGTATTCAACTCTAATTGCACCTTTGGGTCTTCATTTCCTTATGAAGGCTCCTATGCCACATAAACTTCATGTTTTTCTCCTGTTGATCTGTCATATGTCAATTTAATTCTCCAGCCCAGACAGAAAATCATAACAGGGTAGAGGTAAAACATTGCTTTCACTAAAATACCAACTATAAAATGACCTCATCTTGTGGGCTGGAACCATGGAATAAAAACTAGTCATTTTGGGGGCCATTTTTTTCCTTCCTAAATGTCTCATCGCCCCTTCCTTTGGCATTATTGATGTCTTGGAAATGACTGGGTGTGCCACTGGGTGTGAAGCTCTTGATACCACTTCGAAGAATTCATTCATTGAGTCCCCTCCATTGAATTCACCCCTTAAAAAACCTCAGGGGGCCCAGTATAATTAAACAACATTAATTAAAATACTGAAGATCAGAAAAGGGCAACCACAGGAGGGACAAAGCAATATCATCAAAGAGATGGAAAGTAACAAAAATAGCAGCAATCACTGTGCATGAAAGCCTGGGAGGCTGACAGCTCAGCTGGAGGGCCTTCAGAGGAAAGCTTCACAGACACCCACCAAGGAGAAATGAGGAGACACGGCAGAGGGAAGGAAGAGCCCCAGTGGGTGCTCAGAGGGTCTCCTTTCACTCTCCAGACGCCTAAGTGGTCCACGGTCTTTGTAGATCATAATCAAACATTTTGATCCGACTGCCTTCAGAAATTTCTATCAATCCACAACATACCACCTCTTCTGTGCTCTAATATGCTACTGCATAGTCTCAGTGTTTGGGTTTTTAATTAAAAGGAAAGAATTCTAGACTCTTACTAAATTACAGAATGAGTCTCTCACACCTAGTTCTCTAGCCTAACCTCCATTAGATTTTCAAATAAGGCCTTGAACGTCAGCATCAGTGGTGATATGGTTCCAGTTTAAGGGGCTGAAGTACATTGCAAGACAGATGATCCCCACCCCAATCTGGTGGTGTGGGGGCTGCATCAGACCAAAGTGCTTTGACCCAAGGTAGCCTCTCTTCAGAGGTAACAAGTACTATCAGCTTCTCATATATGCTTTGAGAAAGAATCTACCCATAGATAAGCAATATATGGCCAACTATATTAATTTTCACACGAATAGTAACATTAAACACACCATCTATACAACTTGGTTGCTTTTTTTTTTTTTCACTTAGAAATGCATCTTAGGAAACCCTTCCATTCCAGATCACGCAGAGTTGTTTAATTCTTTCCAATAGCCACAGGAGTGTTCCGTTGTGTAAATTTTCCATAGTTTGGCCACTCGCCTAGTTAAGATTCCACTCTTTACTCCAATCAGTGCTGGAATGAACAATCTCATATATGGGCCAGTTTCATATGCACAAGTCTATTTGTGGATAAAGTCTTTGGTTGAAGAGTACGTAAAACGGAGATAAAAATAGCACCTATTTCCTGAGTCATTTTGAAGATTATGTGAGCTTTTGCATGTAAAAATCACACCAACAGGCTCAATAAATAGCTGTTGTTTTTGATGGCAATGTCCTGAGCACTGGAAGGAGGAGGACTGTGAGAGAGACAGAATACATCAACAGAGGTGAATTCAGGCTCTCCCTCAAAATGTTGAAAATTTAGTAGGTGATAATTCTTTATAACAGGGCAAATTAGTAGATGCTATCTTGGGTATATACATAAAATTCTAATAGGTACAGAGAAGAAATCAGTAATATACACATGGAGAAGTTCCTTTAAAAAAAATGGAACTTATGAGCTGGATTTTGAGCATTGGAGTATCTAAACAGGCAGACAGAGGAGAGAGCAACATGCCACATGATGGGAACCAGAAGTGCAAAGTCCAGGCGCCCAGAACTGACCCTTGAAAGCACTGTGGAACACTAGGAAATCACATTAGTTAAGAAAACCAGTATCTGTCTGGATAAATCTCAAGCATATGCTTTATTGATAAGCCTTTGGCACTTCAAAAAAAATAGAATAAGAACTGGCCAGAGGGGACTTACGTGCAGGAAATTTTGGTACAAAGCCTTCATTGATTTCTCACCTTGCAATAATGCTCTGAGGACTCAGGGACTCTGGGAACTGGGAGGTTCTTCTTAAAGCTTCAACTTGGAACACACACTGTCTCATGCCTACTTCCGCCCCAAATTAGCGCAAAACCCAATCATCAGAAATACTGATTCCAGAATCAAAAGGAAGAGGGATTACCAGCTGGCCTTTTAGAAGTCATCAATATTTCATCTAAATGTTGCAAACATCACATCTGCTTTTACTGACAAGTGTTTCTTCCTAGGGAATATAGACTGACAGCTCATATTTCACAACTTTGCTTTTTGAAAAAAAAAATGTATGGGCACTGCATGGTTTAGCCAAATCTCAATGGTATCACTGGAAAAGTGAAAACCTGCAACTTACAAGTTTCTTTAAATGTCTGAGGATTTTGAGACTTCCCCCTGATGTTCTGTGGATGTTTTCCAAGGCATCTCTCCTCATTGGACCTGGGGGGTAGCACTTGGTATAAGACCACATTGCCAGATACAACTAGCAAGGACATGCTCCTAGCCTGGTTTCCTATCTGCATGTTAGAACTAACAAGTCTCAAAAAAGTGAAACTTTTCCAGGTGCACCTCTGTAATCCCAGCAACTCAGGAGACTGAGACAGGAGGATCACAAATTCAATGCCAGCCTCAGCAACTTATCAAGGCTCTAAGCAACTTAGTGAGACCCTGTCTCAAAATAAAGAATAAAAGAGGGCTAGGTTAGGGAGGTTTCTCAGTGGTTACATGCCCTCTGGATTCAATCCTCAGTACCAAAAAGAGTGAAACATTTTGAGGAAAAAAAAAAAAAAAGAATACATATTATAGGAAGCAGAAATTCATATTCCCTGTATAATAACTATTAGTTTATTTTATTTCATAAAATTTTTAGGTGAAGCCTGCCTACCTATCTTTCAAGTTACAAACATCAGGGCCACTTTTTGATTCCTTCTTCTCTACTCTCTCCTAGTTGCTGCCATATTGAATTAGTCGCCAAACCCAGTCATTTCTATGCTTTCAATCTTATACCTGCATACCTTCGGTGTCTTTCTCACTGCCATGGACCTAAGCTCTGGTCTTCATTCTCTCTTGCCTACATCAATGAAGCAGCTTCCAAGAAAGTTTAACTTGTATCTGGCCTCTCCTTGGCCTGATGTCTCCATGCAGTCACCAGGAGCATCTTTCAGAAACAGTTAGTTTACATCATTCTCTTTGGAATATTCTCATAGCCTCCAGAATAAATCCTCACCTCTTTAGTTTGACATTCAGGAAGACTCCTCATTTACTCCTTTCATCGACCCAGCATCCTCTCTTACTTTCTCCCATTTCCGGCACTATCCAGCCATACTGAGATCATTTGGCAATCCATGAGCTGGTGTAAATTCAGGCCTTCACCCCCATGGCTAACTTCCTGCTGAAGTTTCCCAAACAACCACCAAGCAGAAGCAGTCAGCTTCCATCCACTCCCACAGCACTTTGTCACTCTTGAGTGGTCTCCCTCAGAAGAAAGGACATTTGAGAGAAACACAAAGTCCCAGAAGAGAGATTTAAAATGTTTTCATAAACACAGGAGATTCAAATTCACAGAGCTCTAAGAAGTTTTTCCCATTTCTTAGTAAGATCTCCTGAAAATAGAAGGGAGGCCAATATAATAGAAGAGCACCAGGGAGAGGGAGGACAGGAGGAATGGGGGGGGGTGAGATGGGCACAAATTATGTTATGTGCATGTACAAGAATGTCACAATGAATCCCACTATTATGTGTAATTATAATCATCAATAAAAAATAAAGGTGGAAGGAAAGTTTTTGCCATTTCTTAATGCTATAGTTCATACTGAATTGCCAAAACAGTCACAATTTGCATTACAGTAAAATATTAGTCTGAGAAGTAATTTCTGAATCTCTTGTGTCCTGTGAAATTAAACCGTCACTTAAATTTTCTTCTTAAGACTGAAGTTTCTTATATCAGCTTGTGTCAAGCATAACCTTGCTTTTTTAATATTTTGACTTTGAAATATTCTCTCATTAAAACCTTATTTGAGAAGGGGTTTTAAAGAATAATGATGACATTATGATGTTATTATTTTGTTCAAATAATATATGTTAATTATAAACATTAAAATGATATTTTAAATTATTTTAAAAGCAAACAAAAAAAACTCACCCAAATTCAACTCCCTGTATAAAGCATGGTTCATGTTGGATGACCACCGTCACAGCAAACACTGCTCTTTGCATTTATACAGGCACAGGGATTGTGTTACATTATTTAAATGGAAGTATTTAATTTAATATGACTCGTATGGAACAGAAGAAAGAGGAGTTGACAATAAACTGAAGAAACTGCTAAACTTCAGATAAATGTTTCTTTGCCAAAGAGATACTTAGGCCTAAAATTTCCCTCTAAAGTTAGAAAAACTTTAATTAAAAATGGAAGGGTTTTTTTTTCACTGTTGTGACTGAATGACCTGACAAGAACAATTTTAGTAGAGGAAAAGTTTATTTAAGGACTCGTGATTTCAGAGGTCTTAGTCCATTACTGGCTCCATTACTCCAGGCTCCAGATGAGGCAGAACATCATGGCTGAAGAATGTGGCAAAGAGAAATAGCTCACATTATGATAGAAAAGCAGAGAGAGAGACTCTACTCACCAGATACAAAATATATTCCCTATAAGGATTTTCCCAATGACCCACCTCCTCCAGCCACACCCTGCCCGCCTATAGTTACCACCTAAGTAATCCCCATCAGACGATTAATTCACTGATTGGGTTAAGGCTCCCATAACCCAATCATCTCACCTCTCAGGCTTTGCATTAGCTCTCATGTTGTGAGATGCCTTTCATCCAAACCATAACACTATAGGACTGGAATTTTTTAGCTTTACATTGTAATTTTGGCATGATGCTGGAATTCTTTCATGGGTAACTACCAAGTGCAATACTCTATATGGCACTAGCACTTCAATATCACAATCAATAAATATAATATCAGATGTGGATGTGGACTAGGAAGAGAAATAAAACAAGAATACAATGTCAGAGGGGCCAATTATGTTCAAATAGTCACACAGAGATTCTCTGGGGATGAGAAAGGATCTGAATGAGATGAAGAAGTGAGGCATGAACAGATGTGGGGAGAGAGCATTCTGGACAGAGAGAATTTCAAATACAGATGCTCTAAGGCTGGACCATTTTGGAGTGTCACAGCAACGCAAGAAGGTCAATGTGCCCTGAGTGAGCAACAGAAAAGGAGGTAGGATCTGAGGAGAAGCTGAGCCCAGGCTGCAAGGAGCCTTATAAGCCTGGGTAAGGCATTTATTTTGTTCCAGAAGAGAATAAAAGAGAAGCTTGTGGAAGATGAGCAAGGGAGTGGAATGGCCGGGTTTATGTTTGGGAAGATTGCTTTAACTGAGATATGGGAAAACACCTTTGGTGGCCTTGGGTGAGAGCGAAGCACAGACCCTCATTAGCAAGTTATTGTATCTTTAGAGAGGAGCCAAGAATACCTGCCAAGGAGTGGAAGATGAGGTGTGTATTAGCTTCCTGGGGGTAACAAAGATCTTAAATAAGCCAAGAGCTTAAAACAACATAATTGTATTGTCTCATAGTCCTGGAGGTTTGATGACTGAAATCATAGTGTCAGCAGGACCATGTTCCCTCTGAATCCTGGGGAGAAATCCTTCCATAAGGACAGCAGTTCTGTTGGATTAGGGCCCCTCCCTTCTCTAATAAACCCTCACCATAACTAATGACATTTGCAATCCCATATCAAAATAGGGTCACATTTTGAAGTACTGGTAGCTAGGACTTCAATGTATCTTTTTTTGTGGTTTTGTGGTGACAGGAATGCAATTACATCTATATTTGGGTGTGAAAGAAAGAGGAGGATTGAGAACGATGTCTTGGTTTTTGATCTAAGCAATAGAGTGAACGGTGATTCCATTTAGGAGATAGGGCAGAACGAATGGGGAAGTATGTGAGCAGATTCATGGGAATAAATAAATAAATAATTGCTTTTAAAATGCTATGTTTGAGATAAACAAACTGGAGTTATGAGTATGGGGAAAAATTGCTTTGTGATCAAATATGAAGAACAGAACAGAGGAATGGGCTGAAGAGGTAATTTGGAAATCATCAGGGTACAGATGATATAAAGCCATAGAAATGGCATTACCTAGGAAGTACATGCTGGCAATGATGGACTTGAGTCTAGGGACATGCCAACATTTAGACCTGGTATAGAAAAGAAGGATCAAGCCAAGACTGTGACAGAGTTGGCAGTGAGGTTGGAGGAAAAAGAGAAGCTGGTAGAATCTCAGAAACCAGTGAAGAAAGGGTTTGAAGGGCAGAGTAAAGTAATGCATCAAATGCACCAAAGGATCTTGTAAGATGACCATTTAGAATTGACCATTAGATTCAACACAGATGTCACCTGTGACCTTGACAAAGGTGGTTTCAGTTCAGTGGCGGTGTTTAGATCTGTTTCAAAATCAGGTGTAGAAAACATATTAAATATGCTTTCGTCTTTATGAGAGCAGATAAATGAGGTAATAATTAGAAGGGGATCTGGAACCCAGGAAGAGTTTGTTTTTACATGGAAGAATGGTGATATGTTTAAATGGTGATGAGAATGGCTCAGTAGAGGGTGATATTGTGGTGGAAGAAAAGAAGATAATTATAGCAGCAAAGAATATGAGAAGGACATAAGATTTGAGATCCAGGGCATAGAAAAGAAAATTGACCTTAGGCCAAAAATTGCACATAAATGTTACAAGGAGAATTAATGGTAGTGTGATTGATGACATTTTCTAAAAGACTAGAAAGTTTTCAGGAAAAGGAAAGAACAATGAAAACGATCAGGTAGCAGCAATAAAAAAAATCAAGGACACCTACTCCTTAGGACCATCCTCCTCAGGGTGTCAGGTTGATGGGGAAGAGAGTTCTTCCTTCCTCTCCAGCACTGCTCTTCCCCTCTCCCCCACTCACTTGTCTTCCCAGCCAACCTGTGTCCACAGCTAGGCACAGGAGGAAAGGGAATTTAAGGAAAAGTTCTTACTTGAGTGGCTGCTTTGCAACATCTGTAGACCTTTTGTGGGTTTCTTGGAGTTTGGGGAACTGGGAAACTCCAATTAAAAATTTCATGATGTACGTGAAGCCTTTGCTCTGGTATAACCTTATATGAACTCCAACCACTGAAACCTGGCATGCAGAAATTGTCCTCATATATACTCCTGTGGGAACCCCTCTGACCTCTTGGTGGCCTCCTTGGACAAAGTCTCTTGAGCAGAGTCCACATTCCAGTCTGGCTGGCCCACATGGTCCAATTTGCTCTATGGAAAACAGGCCCAAGAGCTTTCCCCTACCCTGGTGGAAGAGCAACCTTCCCCTGTACCCTGCTTCTTCTCCCTGTTCTTCCGTGGGCTGAGCCTGCTGCAAGTTGCAGATCCACCCCCCAGGCCACTGTGTCCCCTTAGCCCTCAAACACACCAAACTCCAAAGGAAAAGACCCTCTCACTAACCATGGGGAGATCTCAGAGCATGGTCCCTCTCCATAACCCTTCTTAGTTGACAGCGGGGAAATGCACAACACTGCAACCACTTTCTCCAAAGATATTTCCTCTTTCTCCTTCAGTGTTCACCTTCAGGAAAGTGATGGACTAAGAGACAAAAAAAAAAAAAAAACCCAAACAAACAAAAAACAAAAACAAAAAAAAAAAAAACCCTGGTTTGGCACACTCTCTCCAAAAGCTCTGCAAAAGGAGTCTAGTTTGAGACATGGTACCTGTTGCTTTATTCTTAGCTCTAGGGACCAAGACAGAACCAGTCTCATTTTAATGTTCTGCTATACCAGTAAGTAACATTCTCGGTCTTCTTTAGTCTTTTCCAAGTCAAATTTCTGGTTTTGTTAAATTTATTTTCACTTTTTCAAGGTTTATACATCTTATATTTGGTCTATAATTATAATTACCACAATAAAAGAAATATTTTATTTCAGGTTTTCCATTCCTCGGATTTTTAAAATACTCATTTGGCTAGATTTCTTGCTATTTAGGTGTCTTGTTCACATATATTTTATTCACATATGCCTAAGATCTTTGCTCAGACACTGGAAAGACCATTTGACTACCTGTAACAACCATGTAACATTTTCTTTTGCTCAACCCTTATCTATTGCTCTATTGGCTCCCAACGCTAAATGATGCTGTATTCCTATTATTGTGGTCCCTCCTTTTGTAAATTAGTTGCCTTGATTAGAAGCTGAGGTGTTTGATTGATGTTATTCTATTTCCAGAAAAGCTCATATGTGCTATAATTCTTACTTGAGAATTTTCCACACATGGTCTTCATACTTGAAAAATGATTTGATGGCTATAAATTACTAGATCAGGGGCCAGAGTGGTGGCTCAGTGGCTAAAGTGCTTGCGCAAGTACAGGGGTTCAAACCCAGCACCCATGTACACAGCTAAGTGTCAGAGAAACGAAAGCCAAGTGAAAAACTCAATAAAAAATTGATTCTCTGTCTCTGTGTGTGTCTCTCTCTCACTGTCCTTCTCTCTTTAAAATAAATAAATAAATAACTTACTAGGCCAAATCCTCTTTTCCCTTGAAATTTAGACGTTGTGCTATTGGGTTCTTGACGCACTCATCCCGCGAGGAGCCAATAACGACATGTATGCTCTTGTTGCTTGCGGAGATCTCTCTTTAATCAGGAAGTTACACTGCTTATATAGTGAAAGTAGTCCAATCAGCAGGTTGTTGCTATGCGGAAGAAAACTCTGCCGGCTCCTATTGGTTGATCCCTAGGTGGTCAGATATTGCAAGCATACGAACCAGGAACAGCACAAGATCAGCTGACCAGGCTTGGCCAGCGGCCAGCCGCCATCTTAGCGCTGCCTGCGTGGCGCGGCCCTGGGGGCCTCCCGCCACAGTTCTGGCTCTGAATGTTGCTATGGGAAAGTCGAAGGCAAGACAGATATTTTTTTTAGATACCTTGCTTTTTTTTTGCCTAGAAACCTAAAGAAATCTCTTTCTCTTTATAAATTTATAAATTAGTACAAATTCAAACATTCTATATCATTCCATGTCAGCTGAAATAAAATCTGTACATTAGGCTTTTACTTATTTCACTAAAAAAAATTGGACAACTTTGTCTATATTTTTGCGTCACATGTCATTTATTCCATACAGATGGTTCCCAATTAACAACGGTTTTGACTTCTGCTTATTCAGTTTTATGATTGTGCAAAAGCATTACACATTCAGGAGAAACTGGGGCTGGAAATACACGGTGTGATACTCTCTCCCACTGTTGGTCAGCAGCAGCAAACCATCTTCCCTACTTAGCCACACAACCACGAGAGTTAACAACCAATGTGTTACAGTACTGTCTTGCTAAACTAGGGCGTTTGGTAAGTTGTGTGCTAAATGTATTTTCAACTTTGGATATCTTTTATTTAAGTCAAGGAGCATCTATACTTTTATGATTATAATTTATATTGGATATCTTTATGATCATTTGTATCTATTAGTCCTTCTTGAACTGCTTTCATCTTTTTTGGGGCAGGGGACAGATACCAGGGACTGAACCCAGGGGAGCTTAACCACTAAGCCACATCCCCGGGTATTTATTTATTTAGTGTGACAGAATCTCACTAAGTTACTTAAGGTCTCCCTCAATTGCTGTGGCTGGCTTTGAACTTGTGATCCTCTGCCTGAATTGTTGGGGTTACAGGTGTGTGTCACTGCACCAGGGTGCCTTTATCTTTTGATTTTTCTCCTTTCCAATTCACTTTTCAGCTATGTCTAATCTAACCCTTGATCATTCCAATGTAGTTATTAACTACCTAATGCAGTTGTTTTGGTTCTCTGTTCTTTTTCATCTTATTCTGCTTCTCTTTAAATGTGCTGTGAATGCCGTGTCTGAATAACATTTCTTTCCATTTTGCTCAAGCTCTGCAGGAAGTTGTCCCCACCTTCTCCTTGCTGCAGTCTCATACAGATGCTTCTCTCTGACTCTGTGTTTACCTTGAGCTGACATCTGTTTATCCAGCTATAGTTTAGGGGCTGGAGTAACATACCCTGACATTCTTTCTATAACCATTTCAAAGATTTTATGAAAGTCCTGGGTTCATTGTTCTCCATTTAAAATGCTCTGTTAAATCCCCAAATTCAGCAGAGAATTCTGAAAAAAAAAAAAAAAAAGGATGTCCCTGGATTTTTCTCTGCATTAAATGCCATCCTGGGGCTCATTCTCTTGAGGTTTTTCCTTATGATTCCTCCAAGTAGCTCACACCTCTCCTTAGTGTATTTTCTTAGTGAATTCTGGAGTCAGAGGGAAAATTCTCAATTTTCTTTTAAAGGAGAGGGACAGTGAGAGAGAGACAAAGAGAGAATCAATTTTATTTAGATTTTCCATGTGGACTTCGTTGCTCCAAGACTTTGTTGTCTACGTGGGGCTGGGGTTTGAATTCACGTACTCACATGTGCCAGGCAAGTGCCATAACCACTGAGCTACTGCTCCAGCCCCAATTCTCAATTTTTTTAACCAACTAATCCTTCCCCCAAATCAACTTTGAGATATGGAGTGGTAAGGGTACAGGTGGTATTAAGGCTCATTCAGAATCTTGCCAGTAGCTTTACTTCTTTTTTAGGATCACATCTTTAAAGTTAGGACATGACATGGTGCCACTTGGAATGGTATCATTGAATGCTTTCCCTTTTTGTTATTTTACTACTTTTTAACTTATGTAATCAGATATTAGGAAGGTAAGTTTCTATGACCTGGCTTCATCCTGCCAACCTTCACCTAAAGCTTGTGTTTTATGAATTTAATTTACCACATCTTGTAATCAGTGTTTGTTTCCCCTAGAACATTTCCATTTTATCATCAAAGTCATATAAAACATGGTATCAAAATATTGAGATTCAATTACAAGGGAAGTCTTATGTTTTGTCTCATTTTTAATGTATCTGTTCCATGGACTGGATGCCACTTGGAAAAAGCACAATCTTCACAAGCTTCTAGCCATGTTTCAGAGCTGCAGACCTCTAGAATTATCCTCCTTTTCTTGTATATAGTCTATTTGTGTGACCATTTTTTGGCAAAAAAAAAAATATATATATATATACATATATGTCGTAGATTCTGAACATAGTCTTTACAATCTGAAAATAGAACCTGATGCTTTAAAATCAGATTTAAAAATTAAGTCAATAAAAATAATAAAAATCAGACTGAGAAACTAACCTTTTCAGGAACAAAAATAAATAACAAAAAAAAAAACTCATATGGAACTCCTTCCATTACTTTTTTATGTTTTAGATGAGTTTCTTCCTTTGGAAGCCTACCCTATGGAGAAATTTTTTAAATGCCTTTAAAGAATAATTTTTAATGTTTTTCCAGTTGCAGAGTTGAGACCTGATTCATGCTTCTGATTTTGCTCTGTGGGATTAGAGAAGGGGGAACAGAATTGATGGCTAATTGCAAAAGAACCTCTTCGGCAAATTCACCTCAGAGGGAGGGAAGGCGCAGATGTCATCTGATTCACTCGGAGGGGAGATTTGCTCATCTTCCTTATTTGGCTTGCTTCATGCTTGTGTCATTTGGCCCCAACTGGGATGTTTTTCTTGTTCACTTTGAGTTGGAAAAGATGCCACCCATCCAAAGGTTTAATCTGTTCCTAACATTAATAAAGCTGATAAAAGCACAAAAGAAAAGCTAATGTCTTAGTCTATTCTGTGCTGCTATAACAGAATGCCAAGGACTGACTAATTTGAAAAGAACAGAAATTTCTGTCCAAGACCATGACACCAGTCTTTGATATGGGCCTTCTGACTGCATCTTCATGTGGGAAAAAAAGTAGAAGGACAAGAGAGCATGAAGCCCCTTAGCAAGGGCCCCAATCTCTTTCAAGAGTGGGGAGCCCTCACAGCCTAATCACCTCTTAAAGATACCACCTCTTAATAGGATCACATTGGCAACACCTGGATTTTGAAGGGGACACTTTCAAACCATAACATCTAGATACGTTGAACTCATCTGTTCCTAAGGTGTCAACTCCAGTAACTTGTGTCATTAAGCTCTGTCACTCTCTGAGTTCCAGTGCCTACCTGACTTCTCCATGTAGAAGGGTCTCAAACTCAGCGGATCACATAATAATGTCCGCTTTTGCCAAGCCCACACTCATGAAACTGCCCAGATCTCTCCTTTTTTCAGTGGATGGTTTGCTTATGCTGAGCAGCCATTGGAAGTCCTCCTTAACCCTCTTTCCTCTTCACTGGCTCAAGTCCAGACAGGACAGGGTCATCTGAAATACCTCCCAGTGACATGTTTGTCTATCACTATTGCTACCACCAGGTTTCAGATCTTTTTATCTTTAACAGACCATAATATCCCAACTCATCTACTCATCTCTCCCATAGAGGCAGTTTACAAGGTAATGCACCACTGCCTCCACCCACACATCTTACACATTATGACCTTGCCACTCCTCCATCAGGGAATGGGGTTTGTGTCTCTTCTTGAATCTGAGCTGCCCTGTGACCTGTTTCCACCTGTGAATGCCACATGGTTGTAACTTGGAAATAATTTCAAACATTGGGCCTTAAGACATGTACAGCATCTGCCTTTGCCAGTTGGAATGCTCTTTCCTGGAAGCCTACATCCATTTTAGAAGTCCAACTACCCTGAAACCATGATCCTGTAAAGAATACCAAGCAAGCCCCTCCTCATGTGGAGGAGCACCGAGGTGCCAGGCACCAGAACAAAGCCTTCTTACACCTTCCAGCCAACCCACCAACAGGACCACAATCAATTCCACATGCAAACAGGGCAGCCCAGCCCTACCCAGCTGGATCCCTGGTGCAAAGTAAGTGAGGAGAAAAAAAATTTTTTTACACACATGAACACTTTATTAGTTTCCTCTACAAGAGACAATAACATCAATCTTTTAACAGAAATGTCAAGTCATTTAAGAGACCAAACAGACTCCAGGAAGGAAGATGAAAATTAAATACTTAAATTAAAAGGCACTATGATGTCAACCTAAAACCTACAACCAAGGTGGTAGCAGGCTATAATGGAAGGTTAAACTACAGCAAATTATCTAATGTGAACGTTAGCAATAACATAGCAGGAAGCAAGTTTGTGTTCCAGAAGACTATGGTACAATGACTGTTTGGGCCCAAGAGGATATTTGGCCTGGAAAAGGTCAACATGGCTGAAGGTAAAGCCTTAGAAAGGAACAGGTACAAAGGGAATCCAGGCTACATGGCCAAGCAGATGATGATGGATCAGGCTTCTTCCTCCCAAGGAACATTTGCTGCACCAGGCTACCTTTCCCTCCCTCACGATCCCACCCAACAGTTTTTTAAGCTGAGCAGCCTGCTCTTGCCTTAGAGGGTGCTTGTTCAACTATGGAGACTAGGTATGGGGTTGCCCAGGGATCTTGCTGTTAATTTAGCATAGATCCTGGAGAACTTGTCACCAGGGGCTGCTTTGT
>PVKS010011165.1:35284-57588 GCA_004027875.1 Aplodontia rufa
GGTCTACTTCGTTGGCCTTCTTTCGTTCCTTGTGAATCAAGGCAAAGTCCACATTCAACCGGTCTGCAATGGAAGTCACTCTCTTGGCTCCACCAGCATCAGGTGACACAAGTGCAGTTCCTCCACTCCGAGATATTGCCCCTAATCCACTTCAGGACAGCTGGCTCTGCATACAGATTATCCACAGGGATATCAAAAAAGCCCTGAATTTGAGAAGCATGTAGATCCATGGTGATAATATGGTCTGCACCAGCTACAGACAGCACATTTGGGACAAGCTTGGCTGAGATCGGAGCCCGGCTCTTATCCTTCTTATCCTGCCGGGCATAAGGGAAACACAGGATGACTGCAGTAACCCAGCTAGCTGAAGCTATCTTGCAGGCATTAATCATAATCAAAAGCTCCATTAGATTGTTGTTAATTTCACCACAACCACTCTGAATGGTGTAGACATCTTCTCCACGTACACTTTCACCAATTTCCACGCAGGTCTCCTGGTTGCTGAATTTCTTAGTCACCACCTAGCCTAGCTCCAGGCCCAGGCGGTCAGCAATTTTCTGGGATAAGTCCTGATGGGAGCTGCCACTGAAGATTTTGATATTCGGCATCTTGGGCAACAACCTTAGGCGCTCTTCGCTCAGCGATCGCTGCTGCTGTGGAGACCAGAACCGAAGTCGGCCCACAGACTTAATACTAACCATTTCGCGTTGCTGCTCCACCATCTTACCAAGAGAGGAGAAAATTAAACGCTCCTCTGTTAAGCCATTGCATCTTTAGGTAGTTTGTCGCACATAAGTAGATAACTAAGGCACGTTCCCTCTGCATCTAGTCCACTGCTGTAAGACTTCTGCCATCTTGCCACCAGCACTATGTTCTGAACTCTGGTGGGACAACACCACTGCTTTCCTACAGAATCAACACTAAACCCTTTGGTCCCTTGCTGTGCAAACTTCTCAATCATCCCCTACTCACCTGCCCAACTTCAATTTTTGTCCCTCCTTCCCTCATCCTTCTGTCTCCCAGATCTCTCAGACATGCGTCTCTTCGTGCATTGTACCATGTGATCCCGTATCTCTTGGATGTTCTTCCTTCATTAAACCACCTCTGTGAAACTTCAGAAGACCCATCTCTCACTTATCAGCCCCATAGTCAGCACTCTTTGCAAGGGTCCCTTCCAAGATCTGACCACATGCCACCAGAGTAGATCCTTACAAATATACATTCCTCAGCCTTTTTCCAATCTATGGAATCAGGGCCTTGGAGTGAGACCTACGAATCTGGATTTTTGAAGCATCCTAGGAATTACAGAGTCTTGCAGAGCTGGTATTCAGGACTGAGCTTGAATTGGAATTATTTACCAAGTTCCCTGCCTTTGCCCCTAGGCTGGCACCCCCTAGAGGACAAGAATCACCTAGTCATCTCTGTGACCCTGCGTCTAGCCTTCTCCCACATTGGATACAGGAACAGAGGATGACTTTAAGGAGGTCTATAAGATAGTCAGAACACCAGGAGATCCAGGTCCTCCTTGGGAGAAGAAGAAAGCCAACGAGACCAGAAACCTCAGTCCTCATGCCTATCACCTTCTGCTCAACAGAGAAACTCCTATAGCACAACTCCTTTGTTTCCAGACTTGACTGCCTGATCCATTTCTCTATCCTAGGCCTGAACTAGTGCCTGAAATACAAAAGCCACACTAAAAATTAATGGAATGAATGAATAACTCTTCAAAAACCAGGAGGAAACAGACCAGTTCCAAATGAGGCCTCTCCAGTTGCTTGGTTTTGACCACACCACTCAGTCCTTGTCATGGCACCGTTGATCTTAACTGTCTGCAGGACATTACCTCCAACAACTCTCCCAGCTCTGATAGTGCAGGATGCCTGGTGGGTGTTGCCCTGCATAAAAGATCTGTCTATAACTACCAATGGATTTTTGTTCCATTTACACTCACAAAATGCTTGGCATCTCTGCATCTGAGGATGACATGTCATTATATCAAATCCCATGACTGCACCCAGAAAGGTTAATGATTCTTTCTGCTGCTGGATTCCATGCTGAGTAGTCAACCTTTAGCTAAGTGCCCAAGAGAATAATTACTGATTTATTAAGAGTGGAATGACACAGATAGAAACAATGACAAAAATGAGCTAAAAGTGTAGTCAAAAGATAGCATGTTGTCTAAGATATAGACTCTTTGGCACTAAAAATCCAAGAGGCAGTTAAATTAGCACCAATTGTCCATACCCATTTATTCTTTGAAAGTAGATTTTGTCTACTCTTACCCATTTTTATATATTTTCTCTTTGAAAAAAAAATGTTTTTCTCAGAAATTTATTTCTGGAGAACAATGAGAATAATAGAGCTTTCAGTGATGCATAATCACCTTCATATTTCAACAAAGCAGATCCAGCATTTAAACTGAAGTCAGCCCTAGAGAGAGCTAAGTCAATAATCAAAGTAGCCCCCGATGTCTTTAAGGACCCTGGTAACATTTTATGCGCTAGTCCATGAGCAGAAGATCAGCACCCCTTCTTCTTTCATTGAAATTGTTTATTTGCTGGTGTTTGATATTTGTGCTGATAGCAAATGGACAGCCTTCCAGCCTGCACTGCTCATTAACTCAGTGCTTTCCCTCAGGGCCTCCTCCTTGCTGCCTGTAACCTGGGCTGTCAGGATTTCCTGCCAAGTGGGACAGTCTTGTCCTCACATCTGCCTATACTACCTATTCTCCTAGGTGTGTATTTTCCCCGGTGACCTGTCTCACACCTCAAACAACCAGCCTGACTTTATTTAGCACCATGAACCCTGACCACTTAAAACTTACATTTTTCCTGAGTCAGACTTGACTCTCAGGGTTAGCACTTGAATTGAATAGCTTTGCAGAAAAGAAGCTGATGTGAATAACATGCACTAAATTTCTAACTAATCCTATTTATTTAAAATATCATTTTGAGAACCTGTCATATGCCAGACTCAGTTCTAAGTGTGCCTTCTCATAGCTTGCATTCTCTGCAGAGAGACTATACACAAGTCAACAGAAATAACTTCAGCAGGTGAACTGTGCAGTGAAGATACAACAAAGCGATGGAGGGAGGGAAGCTTCTCCAATGAGGAGGTTTTTGAGCTGTATCCTGAATGTTGAAGAGAAGCCAGATATTCATGAATTGAGGAAAAGTCCTTCTTTTTTTTATTCATTCAACATAGTCATACATATAGGAGGGAATCATTGGCACGTAATCATGATAACATGAATAATGATAGAGCAAGCCAAGGCTAATGCCAGTTCATGATCTCCCCTGTTTTGGTTCCCCAAAATCACATGTTTTTCCCCAATTAACCTCCGTGTTAGTTGGGCTTCTCAAGGAAGTTGAAGGTTCCCACTGGGCTGATAACACACCTACTCCCTCCCTCCAGCTGCCTTGATATCTCTCCTGTTCCCAACCCCTCCCTTCCCCCTCCCTTCATCCCCCAGCATCATGGGCAAGGTTCCCTCTGTTTATGTAAAAATTCACCCATGTTGAGGTTATTATTAGCTTAGCCAACTTTCAGTCTGTTTCCAATTGTGTTCTAGCTTCCACATATGAGAGAAAACATTCAGCCCTTGAGTCTCTGCGTTTGGGATATTTCACTCAGCATAATTTTTTCCATTTCCATCCATTTGGCTACAAATGCCATGATATCATTCTCTCTAATAGCAGAGTAGAATTCCATTGTATATATGTACCATGGTTTTTTAATCCACTCGTCCAGTGAGGGGCATCTGGGTTGGTTCCATAGTTTAGCTGTAGTAAATTGAACTGCTATAAACATTGACAAAGCTCTATCTCTGTAATATGCCGATTCTAGCTCTTTTGGGAAAACACCCAGGAGTGGGATAGCTTGGACGTAAGGTGGTTTCAGCCCTAGTTGTTATTTTTTTTTAAGAGAGAAGGACAGTGAGAATCCATTTTTATTGAATTTTTCACATGGCTTTCGTTGCTCTGACTTAGTTGCGTGTGTAGGTGCTGGGGTTTGAACCCATGTACTTGTGCATGCTGGGCAAGCGCCATAACCACTGAGCCTCAGCTCCAGCCCGCAGGCCTAGTTTTTTGAGGAGTCTCCACAATGCTTTCCAGAGTAGCTGTACAAACTTGCAGTCTCACCAACAGTGTGAGAGTGTTCCTCTCTTCCCACAACTCCTCCAGCATCTGTCATTGTAGTATTCTTTATTTTTGCCACTCTGACAAGAGTGAGGTGGAATCTCAGTGAAGTTTTTTTTTTTTTACATTTTTTCCTGATTTATTTATTTATTTATTTTAGATCAAGACTTTTCAAGAACTTTGCATTTCTCTCATTGCTAGGTATACAGAGCATTTTCTCACATATTTATGGGCTTTTTGGACTTCATCCATTGAGAAATTTTTATTCAGCTCCCTAGTGCATTTATTTATTGGATTACTTGTGGTTTCAATGTTCAGAGTTCTTTGTATATTCTGGATATTAGCCCTCTGTCCAAGGTGTAGCAGGCAAAGATTTTCTCCCATTCTGAAGGTTCTCTCTTGACACTCTTGACTAATTCTTTAGCTGTGCAGAAGCTTTTTAGTGTAATGGCATCACATTTATTAATTCTTGGCTTTAATTCTTGTGCTAGGGAATCTTATTAAGGAAGGCGGTGCCAACACCTACATTGTGGAGTATTAATCCTATTTTTTCTTCAAGCAATTGTATAATTGCTGGTTTAATTTCCAGATCCTTGAACCATTTTCATTTGATTCTTGTGCAGGGTGAGAGATAAGGATCCAATTTCAGTTGTCTGCATATGGCTTTCCAGTTTCTCCAGCACATTTGTTGAACACTGTGCTTTTGCCCCCTTTATCAAATATCAGATGGTTAAAGATTTAAGGGTTTTCTCAGTATCTTCTATTCTGTTCCATTGGTCTTCAGTTCTGTTTTGATACCAATACCATGCTGTATTTTTCACTATGGCCCTATCATATAATTTCAGGCCAGGAATTGTGACACCTCTTGTTTCATCTTTCTTGTTTAGTAATGTTTTAGCTATTCTGGGCCTTCTGTTATTCCATATGAATTTGAGAATTGCTTTTTCTATATCTGTGAAGAATATCATTGGTATCTTGATGGGGATTGCATTGAATCTGTACAGGGCTTTCAGCAGAATGGCCATTTTGATTATATTGATTCTGCCTAACCAAAATTTTGGAATGTTTTTCCGTCAATTCAGGTCTTCTGCAATTTCTTTTTTTTTTTTAATGTTTGATTGTTTTCATTGTAGAGATCCTTTAGATCTTTTGTTAGATTGATGCCCAAGTATTTTATTCTTTTTGAAACATTTGTGAATGGGACAGACTTCCTGATTTCTTCTTCAGTGGACTTGTTGCTGGAGTAAAGGAAAGCTAATGATTTATGAGTGTTGATTTTACAACCAGCCACTTTGCTGAAATCATTTATAAGCGCTAGAAGTCTTCTGGTCGAGCTTATTAGGTTTTCTAGGTATAGGATCATGTCATCAGCAAATAGAGACATTTTGACTTCCTCTTTTCCTATTCAAATACCTTTGATTTCCTTCTCTTGTCTGGTAACTCTAGCTAGGGTTTCAAGGACTATATTGAGTAAGTGGTGAAAGTGGGCAACCTTGTCTTGTACCTGAATTCAGTGGCAATGCTTTCAGTCTTTGTCCATTAAGCATAATGTTGGCTATGGTTCTGTCATAAATGGCTCTTACAAAATTAAAGTATCTTCCTTTGATCCCTATCGTCTCCAGCGCTTTGAGCATAAATGGGTGTTGAATTTTATCAAAGGCCTTTTCTGCATCAATTGAGATGATTATTTGATTTTTATTTTTAATTCTGTTTAAGTGGTGAATTACATTTATTGATTTTCATATGTTGAACCAGTCCTGCTTTCCTGGAATGAAGCCTACTTGATCATGATGTATTATCTTTTTGATGTATTTTTTAGATACAGATAGGTAGAATTTATTAAGGATTTTTGCATCTATGTTCATCAGTGAAATTGGTCTGTAGTCTTCTTTTCTTAATGTGTCTTTGTTGGGTTTTGGTATAAGGCTTACATTTGCTTCATAAAATGTGTTTGGGAGGGTTCCAACTCTTTCAGTTTCATGGAAAAGCTTGTAGAGGATCAGAGTTAATTAAAGGTCTTGTAGAATTCTGCTGTGAATCCATCAAGTCCTGGGCTTTTCTTTTTTGGAAGGCCTTTGATTGCTGTTTCAATTTCACTACCTGAGATTGGTTGGTTTAGAATTTCAGTGTCCTCCCATGTTAATTTGGGAATGTCGTATGTGGCCAGATATTTGTCCATTTCTTCCAGATTATCAAACTTGGCAGAGTATAATTTTACAAAATAATTTCTGATAATCTTCTGGATTTTGGTTGAGTCAGTGGTGATATCTCCATTTTCATCTTTGATTTTATTGATTTGCACACTTCATTCTTCCTTTTGATGAGGTTGGCAAGGGGGTCTGTCGATCTTAATTATTTTTTCCTAAGAACCAACTTTTTATTTTGTTGATAATTTGTATTGTTTTTTTGTTCTCAATTTCATTGATTTCAGCTCTGATCTTAGTTATTTCCTGTCTTCTCTTAGATTTGGGATTGGATTATTCTTCTTTTTGTAAGGATTTGAGTTGGAACATAAGTCTATTTGGGCTCCCTCCTGATTTTTGATGAAGGCACTCGGTGCTCTAAATTTACCTCTGAAGAGTGTTTTCATACTATCCCAGAGATTTCAATATGTTGTTGCATCATTCTCATTCATTTCCAAGAATTTCTTGATTTTTGTTCTCATTACCTCTTTTATCAGTTCTTCGTTTAAGAGGGTATTATTCAATTTCCAAGTATTTGAGTAGTTTCTGTTATTTTTCTTCCTGTAAATTGCTAAGATCATACCATTGTGGTCTGACAGGGTACATGGGACTATATCAAATTTTTTATATTTGTTAAGGTTAACTTTGTGGACTAGGATGTGGTCTATTTTGGGGAAGGATCCATGAGCTGCTGAGAAGAAAGTAAACTCAGCCAACTTGGGATGGAATATTCTGTAAATGTCTGTTAAGTCCAGTTGATTTATAGAGTTATTTAGGTTACAGTTATCTTTGTTGATTTTTTGCTTTGATGGTCTGTCTATTGTTGATAATGGTGTATTAAAGTCCCCCAGTATTATTGTATTGAGATCAATGAGGTGTTTAATGTCCTTGAATACTTTTTCCATATATTTGTGTGGGTTGTAATTGGGGGCATAAATATTAACTATCATTATGTCTTCTTGATGAATTGTTCATTTTGCTATGATATAATGACCTTCTTTGTCCTTTCTGACTAGTTTTTGGTCAAAATTAACTTTATCACATATAAGGATCACAACACCAGCTTGCTTTTTTGGGTCACAACCCTGGTAGATATTTTTGCCAACCTTTCACCTTCAGACTGTGTCTATTTTTGACTGTAAGGTATGTCTCCTGTAGGCAGTATATTATTGGATTTTGTTTTTTGATTCAAAAAGACAATCTGTGTCTTTTGATTGGACCATTAAGTCCATTCATGTTCAGAGTTAGAATAGATATGGGAATCTGGGTCTCTGACATTGTGACTATTGCTGTATTTTGTACCATCTTAGATACCTTTTAGTGTGTTATGTGATTATTGACTTTCTTCTGTTTATGAGTTTTAGAAGTTGTTTGCATGTTCCTCTGAATGAAGTATGTCCTTGAGAATTTTCTGAAATGCAGGCTTTGTGTTCATGTCTCTTGCTAGCTTGAAATTATCATTGAAGTATTTAATTTCCCCATCACATTTAAGCTGAATTTTGCAGGGTATGGTATCTTTGGCTGAAAACTGTTTTCTTTCAAAATTTGAAAAATATCATTCATGCTCTCCTGGACTTTATTATCTGATCTGAGATATTCATAGTAATCCTAATTGGTCTGCCTCTGAATATGATTTGGTGTTTTTCCCTTGCTGCTTTTAGGATTCTTGCTTTGATTTCTCTGTTATTCATTATATAAATGATGTGTCTTGGTGAATTTCTCATTTGGTTAGTTCTGTTTGGTGTCCTATAGGGATCTTGTGTTTGATTTTCTGGATCAATTCTGATATGGAGAAAATTCTCCTTGGCAATTTCAGTTAGAAGGTTCTTAATGCCCCTTGTTTGTTGTTCAATGTGTTCTCCAATATCAATTACTCTCAAGTTATTTCTTCTCATCTTGTCAAATACTACTTGGAAGTTTTGATCATGCTCAATAAACTTCTTTTCTTGTCTGTCCTTCTTGAACTCAATGTTGCTTAGACTGTCTTCATTGTCTGATATTTGTTCTTCGAGAGCTAAGCTAAGGTTCTATTTTCTACTGAGTTTACTCTAGTATTAGTATCTTCCTATGAACTTTTGATTTGGTTGACAATATTTTTCAATTCTAGAGCTCTGTTACATCTATTTTCAGAATCTCTAGCTCTGTATAGATGTGATTTCTCATCTCCTGAAATTGCTCTTTTATCTCTTTCCTTAAATCTTCTTTTAATAATTTGATTGAAGTACTAATTATATTGTTGATACATTTTTCTAGGTTTTCATCTAAGACCCTGACCATGGACACCTTGGATGGAGAGCTGTGGGGTTGAGGTGGAAGATTGTTTCCCTTTTTCCTCATTTTCAGTTACAAGGAGTGTGGCTTGAGGTCCAACACTGAATAATTCTCTTGGGGGCTTTGTTAATGTTATCAGAACTTTTTATCTTTTTGCTTAGTTGGACTAGGGTACAATTTGGTTAGCAAAGTTGAATGGCTCACACCCCAATCTTGGAAGTATTGTGGACCTTTAGTTTTTCCAATATCTCAGGGGTAGGAGGTAGAAGTCAGTAAGTGCAGCCAATGCATACAACAGACAATGTCAACTGTAGCTGTTACTGTCTTTGTTAGCACCTATAGAAGCAAAGGGATTAGCAGTTTTTCTTCCTTAATAGCTCTCACACTATCCTTGGTTAGCAAGCAAACACTCATTTTCAAGTATGGCATTTACTTCAGTCTACCAGGACACCTGTAAATGAGGAAAAATAAAATGTAGAGAGAAAAGGGAATGAGGTAGGAAGGTAGTGTGCAACTTGTGAATTAGGATATAGAGCTACAAGGTAGTAGAGATGAGGAAGGCTAATTTTCTAGAAATAAGGAAAAGACAGAAATGAGATGAGAATGGGGTAATGACTTTGAGGGAAGATGAGAGAGATCAGAATACAGTTTAGGAATTGATAGAGTAAAAGGAAGAAGGGGGTAGTAAAACTGGGGGTCTTTTCGGCCCAAAGAGACTGAGGACTAGTTTGCAATATTGCAGACATCCACAGGTCAAACCCCAACAATATGGACACAGCAGACAAATACAGCAACAGTAAAAATCAATCAACCACACAAACAAACAAAAAAACATACACTAAGGAACACCAGTTCCAAGAACAACAGCAACACACACACAAACAAAAAAAGGAGTTGAGAAAGTTCTGAATTATTACCACCGTGGTCAAAATGTGCCATGGGAGTATGTACTCATAACTGACTTCTAGGTGGAGTCACTTCCCAGTTGAGTTTGTTGGAAGGAATGAATTTTGGTGATCTCAGCTGACAGTGATATTCCCAGGAGGCCTCCCAGTAATTTTCTCCTGTAGAGGGGTTGCAAACATTCACCTTCCCTGCTTCCTGTGAGAACAGACTTCAAGGATATCTGAGATGCACTCTTGGGCAGTTTAGCATCTGCCTGCCCAAACTCTTGGCCCACTTCAGCCAGGGACCCAGGAGCTGCTGGGAGTCTTGTGGATCCTGGTGCGGCTGTAAGGGACTCTTGCTCTTCCAAGAAGAGTGACCGGTCTGAACTGAGCTCACCTGGGACCACTATTGCCCCACTCTTGGGTATCTCGAGGTCCCCACTTGCCCCAAGAGATGATGTGTGGGGCAGTCACAACCCCAGCAAGGGGAGGCAGGTGTGAAGGAGACACCATCCCAGCTAGACTAGGATTTTGTGGAGGTCTCAAATGCAACCACTAGGGGGCGTGGAAGCTCAGTCCCATTTGGAGTGCCCAGGATCTATGGGACCACTTCTGTTTACAGAATTCAGGGTCTGAAAGTAGAGGAAATCACTGGATTCAGGTTGCCCCTTCTGTTTATAGGTACCGGAGGCTGATGCTAGCCTCTGCCCCACCTTAAAGTATCAGGCAGTATGTGTTGGACCTGCAGGCCAAACCCCCCATGCTGTTTGGACCCTATAGAGCAGAATCCTGGTCTCTGACTCCACCCATATTTAATGGCGTGGTTGGGAAGCCTCTAAATGCAAGTCCCCAGACCACTAGGGAGGGTCCGCCAGGCCCACACAGCCCCCAGAGCAGACAGTCAAAACACTGGGGGCCTGGAGCTGCTCCTCTGGACTGTACTCCCTATTCCTCTCTGTATCTGGTGATTTTGGGTTCACTGTTCACAAAGTGGTTTCCTGTACCACCCTTCGGGAGATTTCAAAATGGCAGTGCCACCCCACTTCTTCGCACAATCAGATCCAGGGGACTCTAATTTGTGTATATTAAAGCAGTCCCTCATTTCTTGCTGCTATCGCAGCCCCAGGGCACCAGAGTTCTGCGCCCAGGCTCCGCTGAGCGTTCACCACTGTGTCTGAGTTTGTTTAAGTGTGTGCAGCTTCCTCTCCTCCAGGGCAAATTCCCAGCCCACTGCCAGCTGGGTAGTTGGTGCTGGAAAGTTATTATTTGGGATTTCCTGTACTTTCAGCTTGTTCTCAATTCTGTGTCACTAAACTTCCTTCCTTGGATAGTAATGAATTTGGGGAGAAATTTTGCTGTCCACGCACCTCACAGTAAGGCACTTCTCCCACCGTTGTCGTCCCACATTCATGGAGAGAGAGATTTTTTTCATTCAGCTCTGACATGGGTCACCATGATGAAACTTGGAAAAGTCCTTCTTGCATAGGGAGAGAGAAGTAAAAGATCCTGTGGCTAGAGCAAGCTTAGAAGATCTGAATGTTTGAAAACCAAGAAAAATTTAAAATTTTATATATATGCAGGTATGTGTACACGTATTACATTATGTATTACTCTAGGCTTTATATATATATGTGTGTGTATATAAACCAGCACTGCAGTATTATGGGGGTGAGGGGTGCAGCTGGGGATGTTCACAATGCAGAGAAAAACTAGCCATACATTGACAAGCTAAACTACATCTTCATCTTCCACTCGATTTGGAATCTTCAACACATGTGTATTACTCAGGATGCCAAGTACCAGACAATGGAAACTTAGACATTTGACATTTAATATGTCCTTTGTGCTAGAGCAGAAATAGACAAACTTTTTCTGTAAATTTTGGTGGAGTTCAGTGAATATGTGACTTACAGGCCACATATAGTCTCTCACATACTGTTTTGCTCCGCTTTTTACCACTCTTTAAAAATGTAGAAATCCATCAACATGAGGTCTGACCCAAGTAGGCCGCAGGTTAGATTGCACCTGTAGGCTGTGGTTTGCCCTGGACTTAAGGTGAACAACACTTTTCCCTGCCTCAAAAATGTTCTAAAACTAGTGGAGGGAAAGACAGGAAATCACAGTGATTGGGTGAGTGACAGGGATGACTTCTGAGCAGATATAAGGAGACTTAGGAAGGGCTCCTAGCACTGTACAGGAAAACCAAGCCATGCTGGTTTTCCTGTACAGTGGAGCTGGCCAGAGTGGGTGATAGGGGAAGCTGAGTGTTCCATGTTAGAAGGACAACACTGGGAAAGGCCTGAACATGAGAAAAACTGCAGAACAAATCTGCAAATCTCTCTGTTAATCCTAGAATCATGGGCTGTGGCTACAACTGTGGGCAGAGGCTGGCGTGGAATCCAGAGCAAAGTAGGCTATGGAAGGAGCACTGTTCTCTTGGCATAAGCATCCGGGGCACAGAAGGATTGTAGGGATGCTGTCCTGGTTAATGAGGCAGCTGGTGCCAACTTCTGCTGACAGGAGATGGGGCCCAATATTAGCAAATACGATATTTTACAAAAGACATGAGTTTTGATCTCTAAATTTTCAAAGACTGGTGATGTATGAGAGTAAATAATTTGTGAGCCTACTAAAATATATCTACAGTACAACTTTGGCAACCTGGCCTCTGATTCTTAGGCTCTCAGCAATATCATAAAGGGACAGAGATGAAACTAAAGAAGCCAGTCAAGGCCATGTAACTGGCTGCTTTAAAAAAAAAATGTGGGGAGAAAAGGAAACCTGGCCCCTTAGAGCTCGGGTGTAATTTGTTGCTATGAAGCACTGTGCATTTTTTAAGGGAGAGATGGTATAGGTCAGCTCCAGCCTTAAAAGCAAATTCATTTTCTCCATCTAATGAGTTTACTCATTCATTCATTCCACAAGTATATAAACATCCCACCATGTGCCAGGCTCTCTCCTAGACATTTGGTATATGTCAGTGAATATCACAGGTAGTGCCCCCAACATCTTATATGCTGAAGAGTGAAAAGTTGTAAAGAAAGACAAAAACTTCAGATGTAATAAATATGTAAATCAAATAGTGTTTTAGGGGATGATAAGTTCTCCGGGGAAAAACAAGGCAGGATGTGGGGCCTGAACAGGAGCTGGAGAAGGAATAGTCGTACCTTTAAATAGGACACTGAAGCCAGGCCTCCAGAGAAGAGACTTGAAGGAGAGGGGAGTCTGAGGAGCATTTCAGCAGAGGAGTAGTCAGTGCAAAGGCCCTGAGGCCTGAGTTGCTGGTGGAGGAGGCCAGGTGAGGAGGACCTGAGGCCACAGTAGGGTGACCAGGGTGGAAGAGCTGTATTAGCAGCAATGAGAGTACAAGGTCAAAAAGATCAAATTAATCAGCTCCTGTGACTCTATGCTCAGATCAGAGTAGAAAAGATCTCCATCCCCAGAAATGCCCATGTGCAAGCAGCTGAATTTGGCAACCATTCCAAGCACAGTATCAGCTTCCAGGCTGAGCCCTGGGGTCTCAGTCTGAGCCCGGCACCTCAACGTCTTAGATTTCCAGACCAGTCAGTGGGTTCAAGCCAAGGAAGGCACATGACCAGGGTTGCCTGGAGCCTGCCTAAGGGGCAAGGGACAAGGATGGATCAAGGAAATTACGCTCCAGGGGTTCAAGCTCTGAAGCTGACTTGCCACAGAGTACCCCTCTCTTCACCCAACCTGCATACCCTTGACAAAAGAAAAGCAAAAGTCGCCCCCTCCACACATGTTGGCATCCCATTCTCACTGTGTGGCACTGCAGGGCTGGGACAGGAAGCCGGGACCTAAGCCTACCCCAAAGTGGAAGCCTCCTCAGAGAGTTGTTGAGCTCCCAGATCCTGAGGGTTTCCAGCTTTTCCTGCTTGCTCTTCCTGCTGGGGTTCCGTGCGGAAGGCTCTGAATTGGAGATAGACTGTAGAGGAGTCATGGGAGTAATAACAATTTTTGTTTAACAACTTTGCCTCCTCTGTCCCAGGGCTAATATAAAAGAACACGTTGCTCTTGAGGGAGAGTCACGTGACAGCAAAGCAGCCAGCAGAATAAATGCTAGAATCTTCCTCTCCCGTGTATTTATTTATTTATTTGTTAAAGAGAGAAACAACTTTATTCAGTTTTTCACATGGCCTTCGTTGCTCCAACACTTAGTTGTGTACGTGGTGCTGGGGTTTGAACCCGGGTCCTGGTGCTTGCCAGGCAAGCGCCGAAACCGCTGAGCCACCGCTCCAGCCCCTCTACCGTGTATTTAAACACAGGCTACCGCTAGCAAGGTGGAGACCTGGCGGCTACAACTCCAGCTGTCAGGCGCTGTGTTCTGTGTGAACTCCACCGTGTCACATGGCAGGGATGAGGAACAAGCCTTTGTGGCCATCCTATGGGGAAAGGATGGCACTGGTCCCCATACTGCTTCATGGGCTGAGGGGCAAGGCAGCCCTCTCCTCTTTTGTAGCTCATCTAGGTTTTATAAGATTTCCCCTCCCCAATATATTCCTAAACCATTCTATAGGGCATTGTGGAATTTGTTTAAATTCTTGTGCCTGGTGACCCCTCAAGAACCCAACAATCTTGCAGGTAAATAATACAGTGAGAACTTTTGCATGGTGAGTTTGTAGCCTTTGAGGGACAGAAAGTCAAATGAACTTCCCCAAGGATGGGGCAATATAACCTGAAGAGCCAGTGGCAGTGCTTGATTGGGTCACCCTGAGCGGTGAGAGGTCACTAGAAGAATGATCAGGTGACTTTAGTGACTGGAAGTCAGCACAGCCTCAGAGAGGCAGGCCATGTAGCTGTGCGGTCCTCTGAAAGCACTAACCCCTCCCATGCCACTAAGGGTCTTGGGTCACTAAGAATGCCCTCTGAGATTGCCAGCTGGATTGAAGCAACCCAGCACCATAGCAACCAGCCAGGGGCTTCAGGAGGGCTCAGGTAGCTAGGGACATGACAACATTCTAAAAAGAATACGGTTTCTTGTCCCTGCACCACACTACCACCCCAGGAGGAACTGCTGGACCCAGACAAGTGTTTACATCAGTTAAGCTGAGTAAATCCACAGCAGGCGGGCAGTAGGAAGGGTTAACCCAGGACTCTGCCACAGAGCACGTAGCTGAATTGATCCCAGGAGCTGTGGGGGACACTTGTGCCTTCTAGAGATGATGCCTAGTGGCAGACAGCCCTCCACATCTAAATCCTCTGAAAGACAGCCTGCAGGTGAGCTGAGGTGATTCCTCGCTGGAATGTGGGCTGGAAGGGAAAAGAATGGGCTCCAGGCTCTGAGCCAAGTTCACAGGAAGTTGGCCAGCCACTGAGGCTGCAGAGTGCATAGAAAAACCCAGACTGGACTAGAAAGCCCAGTGGGAGTTGAGCAGGGTTAAATGAGGCCAGGAAGATTGGTACAACTGTTAAGAACAGAAAATATTCAGACGATAATCAAGAATGAAGCAAAATGCAGAGAACTGGGCCAGGACTTTTGGGGGAGGAGGATCCCCTTTCATTAGGGGTCAGGGCCCATGCTCCACACCCTGGCCACCTCCGAGGCCTCCAACTGGGAAGCTCTGCACTAGAGAGTCCTCTACCCAGGTGAGTCTATTCAGACCACAGGGCACCAGGCCTGAATTCCAAACTCTGTCAACCCCACCCAGGGAAGGTACCACATTAGCAACTGGGGGTACTCCAGATATTCAAATGTTTAGTATCATCCACCTCCTTAACAAAAAGAAAACGACATCATCCCTTCCAAACTCATGAGTTTTTACCAGTTTATAGCCTTCTCTTTCACTGATCACATAGGAAAATTTGATCATGCTATGTCATAAAATTAATGGAGTTGTCTCTCATCTTTAAATTTGACTCATTTAATTATTCTCCAAAACAGAAAACCAACACTTGATACATACATGCATCCACATTTATCAGATTTGTTTTATAAATGTCTTTTTACATACACATAACCTTGCCCAATTATAAATTCAGTAGAGAAACTGCATATTGATTTATGATCTTATTTTTATCACATTATAAAATGGATAAATTACATTAGTTATACATCATTTTAATCCTAACTGGACTGATTTTATTATCTATCCAACAAAATGGGCCCCATAATTTTTTTCCAGTGGCACTTATAAGAGTGCATGAAATGCTTATTAGCGTGTTTGGTTGAATTGGAAAAAAAATAAGATTAGATTTTTATCTTAACAGGAAATAAGAATGATTTAGCTAATTGATTTTAAAGGCAGGACTAACTTTGCCAATTAGTTTTTATAGTAGGTGCTTTATAAACTTATATTCAAAACACTTGCTTTGAAAAAATGTATGATATCAAAAATGTCTCTGCAAAAGTGGTAGGAAATACCAGTATTCAGTTTTCCCCAAAATTTCTAAAATAATGTTGTGGGGGGCTGGATTGTCCCCTGGGAGCCGATCAAGAGGAGGATGAGTGTCAACGATGGCTGGAAACTGGGCCCCTCTGGGCCCCTCCTCGTCTGGGGACCCCTTCCCTCCTAACCGGGGAAAACGAGTCAACCACACGCAGCTGATGGCAGCCCAGAATCCCTTTATTATCAAGGCACACAGGTTTTTATATATGGAGGAGGGGAGAAGCCAAGGAATCAATAGTCCTTCTAAGGGAGTTGCCAGGGGTTATGCAGATTTTGAGTACAGACAAACAACTAGGTAGGGAACAGCCTGTGGTTAGCACATTCCAACCCAACCTAACTCTTTGCATAAGAATTAGGAAGCCTAGCAAAGCACCACCTAGCAGCCCTTCCTGGAGGAACTTATGGAAATAGTAACAAGATCGCTCTAGGGCAGCTGTTGAAATGGAGTTAAGGGCAGACCCAACATAATGTCTCACTGAAGAAGGTGACCCTAAGTGAAGTAATGCCTGGTATTATTAATAGGTAGTTGATAATATTGTAAAAGCCTCTTTTGTAAACTTCCCAGTGATTAAAAAGTTGAATGACTCTATCAAGTGGATAGCAAATACTTTTCCAAACCATATATTTTCCAATTCTTTGCTTTTAACAAAATTAAAAATTATTTTAATGATAAATCATTGTGAGTTTTGGCAAACAGCTCATAAGGCATTCAAAGACGCAAGTGACAATGACATAGCAAAGTTTCATTTCTGTGTACTTTTTTATACGAACACATTTTCTCAGTGCTTAAGTCTATAAAAAAGAAAACCAGTATAAGAAAAATGCTTGGTTCTGTTTCATTGCATAAGCTGTCAAATCATACAAAGATGAATTAATTAGAAAAAAAAAAGCCTTATTCATCTCATTAGTCAGTGTATTTTCAATAAAAAGTACTTATATCTATATAAATAAAAATTTAATAAACATTGTTATTTTGAACAATTATGTACTACTAATTATTATAACTTAATACAGAAGAATTTTTAAGATCCCTATGGTCACAGAAAAGAAAATAAATTTTAAAATTTAAGATTAGAAGACATAATCTTAATAAGATGAATATGACAGGATGATCAATGAAAACTTTCCAGCATGAAATAAGTATACATTCATAAAAAATCTGGGGGAAGAAGTGGATAAAAGGGAAATATAAAATTTCAAGTGTTGAAAAAAATAATTTGTTTATATGTTTTTTTAAGTGAATGAAAGAGGTTTCATATCATCATAGCATTTAGATGCCATTGGGGACATCCTTAAATATTTAAGTTTTCTTTTCAAAACCATCAATATTTACAGCACATTGGAAATCACATTCTTTCCAATTTTTTAAGGATAGGATGCAATATTTTAGATGCCAACTTTATAATGTGCACATATTATTTAAAAAAAAAAAAAAGAGTAGAGGCACATGAGCAAAACTGTCTGAACCCTGTCCTAGACCAGCAGAGCTTGCAAGAGCCTAAGGATCAAATAACCCATCCCATCCAGACCAGCCCCAGCTCTGCTTTACAGAAGAGGAAAGGGAGACCAGAGAGACAGTGAGCCTCAGGCTCCCTAAACCTCTTGCTCTCGCCCTAGGCACACAGTGAAATTGAGTGGCACTGAAAAGTCCAGGCACCCCGACCTCCCCTCCAGCGCTCACTCCCACCCAGACCCAACAGCGAAGGACACTCTTGCACCCCACCCATCTTTACATCAAGTAAATGTCACACTTGCCAACCTTCACAGTCCCCCACCCTCTTAATGTCCTCAGCATTTTGTGCACCTCCCTATCGAACAAGGATTTGACGACTTTCTGCTATTGCTAACTATCAAAATCGCTGGAGCTGCAGTGACAGAAATGTCCCTGGAGCCAGGGACAGACAGGGAGGAAAGCAAGCCTCCACTGCAGGGGCACATGTGAAAAAAAACAAAACAAACAAACAAAAAAAACCAACCACACCAGAACAGAGAGGAAGACCTTGACTATGCGTGCCCCACCCAGTCACAGAAGGTGACAGAAGGTGTCACAGAAGCCAGCTGGAGGCTCCTGGCCTCCCCTTAGTTGTTCATTCTCTATCACACTTGACACTCATTGTTTGAGCTCAAGGAAAGGCAGGAAACCACTAGAGTACTATGAAACTTGGGTCCACAAATATAATAGGGCAGGCAGAAGATTTCCAAGTGTGTATAATTAAAGATGAATACTTCAGACTTGCAAAGGTGTGTATGGCATGCTTTCATAGCCAAGTTTTTGTGTTTCAGTCATTACTAAACTTGACTTTGGCATCCCAGATATAAAACTATGTTGACTTGTGACAATGAAAACTATGCTGTTCTCAGATGCCAATAATATGCTCTAATTTTACCCTGAATTTGAAGACTCAAGTCTTCAATTGAAAAAGAGATTAATTGACTTGGAATTTTCAAGTCAAAACCAGCATAAATACAAAACAAAATTTTTCATTCTAATTTTTTTAAAATTCAAGTTAAACAGAGCATAGTATTTTGGAATAAATTTTGCTATTATTTATTTGTTTAAAATATTTTAATTCATCAAAGACAAACAGAAAGAATGAAACAAAAATGGCACCACCCAAGTAAATTTTGCTGGCACTTAAAAAATAAAAGTAATACAGATAAGAGAATAAAAAGATAAGGTAGAAACTGGGAGAAGAGATTTGCAAATACCACATCTGAAAAGAGACTTCTACCCAGAATACATAAAGAACTCTTAAAACTCAGCATTAAACAATCTATATAAAGACTGGAGTTTTGTCAATTATAATGTACTAATTGTTGGGTCTGGAGCAGTGGCTCAGTGATTAGAGCACTTGCCTGGCATGTACAAGGACCCGGGGTCGAACCACAGCACCACATACACAACTAAATGTTGGAGAATCAAAAACCAGATAGAAAAATAAATGAAATTGATTTTTCTCTTTCTCTGTCTCTCATTGTCTCCCTCTCTCTTAAAAAAAAATAATGTACTAATTGTTGACTAATACACCATGTGATGAAATATGTCAACACCAGGAGAAACTGGGTAACAGTACATGGCAACTCTACCATTTCTACAACTTTTCTGTAAATTTAAAAATGTTCTAAGCCAGGTGCAGGGGCACACACCTGTAATCCCAGCAACTCGGGAGGCTGAGGCAGGAAGATTGCCAAGTTCAAAGCCAGCCTCAGCAACTAAATGAGGCCCTGGCTCAAAATAAAAAAGTTTTTTAAAAGGGGCTTGGAATGTGGTTCAGTGGTTAAGCAATCCCCAGTACCCAAAACAAACAAACAAACAACAACAAAATAAAAAAGCAGTTCCAAAATAAGTTCATTTAAAGAAAACTTGGCAAAAAGAAAATAAACAACCAAATTAAAAAATAGACAAAAGACATGAATCAACACTTCACCAAAGAGGATAGATGGATGGCAAGCACATGGAAAGAAGTGAAGATCAGTGACTAAGTGACAACGTCTGAGTAATTCTGATTGTCCTCCCTAAAAGCCACAGGGCACTGGAAGAAAATGTCTACATCTTTTTAGGACTCTGTTTATTAACTAGTGTCTTTCAACCATCTGAGCAGCATTCCTTTAAAAAGAAAAAAAAGCTGGAAATGAAGAGCAGGATCTCAGTAGGAATAATGAACCTAATGGCCTTTCCCGTGCCCTCTGTCCATCACCACCTTCCCAGGAGCACAGGACCCTTGAAAATCAACAGCCTGCAACCACAGCTTTGGGGATGAAACAACACATTTTTAAATAAAACATGGGTCCAAGAAGAAGTCTCAAGAGAAATTTCACAATATTTTGAGCTAAATTAACATGAAATTGCAACTTAGCAAAACTTATCAAGTTCAGTGAAAGCAGTGCTTGGGGGGACATTTAGAGCACTGAATGCATATACTAGAAAAGAAAGTTCTAAAATCAGTTATATGAGTCTCTACCTTAGGGTTACTGAGGGACAATCTAAATAAACACTCTAGTTTCACTTTCTCTTAGTTGACTTAAAAATCACTAATCTTGGAGGTCACACTAGCTGTGCTTAGATAACGCCTCTGATGTGTGGGTTATGCTGATAACAGTCCTGAAAAGTAGCATAGGCTACTTTTCAGGTTCAGGACTCTGAAGGCCACCTATGTTGAAAACACTGACTGTTCACTTAGGCCTGAAATTGTCCCATGGGTGACAGAACAGGATGAAAAGGCTTGGTATCTCTGATTTCATCTTGTGTGTGTCTTATTTGCTGCCTTAACCTTTGGGTCAGAGTCTATTCTGCTCTGTATGTAGACATGTTAATTATTTGACCAGAATTATTAATCTGACCTAGACTTGCCTGGTTGCTCTCCCTGCCGTCAAGCCTAAAGACCCCTACCAGCCACCAGACACATCAGGCCGTAAAAAGAAGGAAAAGAAGTGGCACCTGAGTTCCTGGCAGATTTCTGCCTATTCCCAGAAAGAACATGAACATCATTCCTGTTTACTAGCCTGCATCTCTCCCCCATTATTCCTATTCTATATCTGCAATCCCTCAGTCCCCTGGAGCGGAGAAGCTGATCAGTGAGCAAAGCTCTTGCTTCTCCATTCTTTGACCACTGAATAGATCTCTTTCTTCTCCTGTCACTATGTCTCTTGAGTCATTGGCCTTATCAAGCAGCAGCAGAATCAGACCTTTTCTCAGTTATATTAGGACTGAAGAAAGAAGAGCCATATGAGATTTCAGCAAGCAGAAGAAAAACAAGAAGTAACAGAACAGGAATCACTGAAAATCGGAAACCAATTAAAAATTAATGAAAATAAAATATGGTTTTTCAAAAGATTAATAAAATTGATAAGCTTCTAGCTAGGCTAATCAACATAAAAGAGAACACATAAATTTTAATATCAGAACTGAAAGAGAGGTCATCACTTATGATACCATGGATATGAACAGCATAATAAAAGAATATAATGAACAACTCTGTGCCCATAAATTTAATAGCTTGGAAGAAATGGAATGATTCTTTGAAGTACAAAAACTACCAAAATTCACACAAGGGGAAATAGGTAATTCTAATAGGCTGACATATATTTTTTTAAATAGAATTAATAATTAACCTTTCAAAATAGGAAGTACCAGGCCCAGACGGCTTCTGGTAAACCCTACTACATATTTAAAAAATAGTACCATTTCTCTATAATCACTTCCAGAAAATGGAAGCGGAAGGAATACTTCCTAAAAATTTTTATGAGACCACTTTACAGTAAAATCAAAACCAAATGGAGATATTACAAGAAAGAAAAACTGCAATCTGATCTCCCTTATGAACATAGATGCAAAATTAAATATTAGCAAGTTGAATTTGCAATGCTAAAAGGAATCGTTCACCATAACCAAATAGGATTTATTTGAGGTATGCAGGGCAATTTCAATATTCAGAAATCAATTAATACAACCCATCACATCCACAGGCTAAAGAATGAAAAATCACATTTTCAAATGAATAAATTCAGAAAAAGCATCTGACAAAAATCCAACACCCATTTGTTTTTTGTTTGTTTGCTTTAAGACAGAATCAATTTTATTTAGTTTTTCATGTGGCTTTCGTTGCTTGGACACTTCTTTTTGTGTGTGGTGCTGGGGTTCGAACCTGCATGCTCACACAAGCCAGGCAAGCGCCGCAACCATTGAGCCACCACTCCAGTCCTCCAACACCCTTGTGATTAAAAAAGAAAAGACTTTCAATACACTAGAAATAGAGGGAAACTTCCTCAACTTGATAAAAATATCTATGGAAAACCTACAGCTAACGCACTTAATGATGAGATACCAGATGCTTTTCCCATTAGTTCAGAAACAACGCAGCCTATCTTCTCTTGTCACTTACATTCCAGTATGACCACTCCCAAGGTCCCATGGAAGGCCCAGCAAATGAAACAAGACAAGAAAAGGCAATAAAATATATAGATTGGAAAAGAAGAAACACAACTGTCTTTATTCACATATGGCATGATTGTGTAGAAAATGCCAAATAAAGAACAGGAAAAAAAATCCTGAAACTAGCAAGCAATGATAGCAAAGTTACAAAATATAAGGTATATATTTAAAACAACAACAAAGATTCGGGGCTGCAGCAGTGCCTCAGTGGGTACAGCGCTTACCTGGCATATGCAAGGACGTAGGTTCAAACCCCAGCACTATGTATACAATAAAGTGTTGGAGCAATGAAAGCCACATGAAAAACTAAATAAAATTGATTTTCTCTTTCTCTCTCTCTCACTGTCTCTCTAATTTAAAAAAATTCAATTATTTTCCTATATGCTAGTAACAAACTACTGGAATCTGAAATTAAAAATACAGTATCACTTACATTAGTGCACACATGTGCATACACACACACACACACACACACACACACACAC
>PVKS010011166.1:0-57525 GCA_004027875.1 Aplodontia rufa
GGGGAGGGGGGAGGGAAGCAAAGAGAAAGTACTGGAGACTGAAGGGGAGCAAAATATATTCTATGCATATATGGTTATGTCAAAATGAATCCCAATATTAGGTACAACTATAATGCATAAATAAAAGCATAGGCACATCACACTCAAACTGCACAAAGGCAAAGACAAAGAGAAAATACTGAAGGAAGATTGTTGGGAGCAAACTTGCCCATAGAAAAATAAGGATAAGAATTATATTACACCTCTTTTCAGAAACCATGCAGAGAGAGAGAGAGAGAATGGAGTGAAGCACAGAAATATAGAAAATATTGAAGGGAAAACCCCAAATTCATTTGAAAGTGAAAGTGGACTTAATTTAATTATAAACATATGTCTGGAGAGGTGGCTCCATGGTAGAGCACTTGCCTGGCATGCACAAGTTCAAACCCCAGCACCACATACACAACTAAGTGTTGGAAAAACAAACAACAGATAAAAAATAAATAAAATTAATTTTCTGTCTAAAAATATATTTTAAATCATAGGTAAACCACTTGAAAAGTTTTTAAAAAATGTAAGTATACTAAGAAAGGAGAAAATAGAATCATATAGAATTAAAACTAAAGAATTAAATTAAAACTAAATCAAAACTAAAGAAGGAAGAAAAAAGTGGAAGACAACACACAAAAACAAAATAATGGCAATGAATAGAAAATCGTTATAAACATAGAAGATATTGATCCAATTGTGTAAAAAAAAAATCACTTCAAATGTGAATCATCTAGACATGCCAATCAAAAGACAAAGGCTTCCAGAATGGATAAAAAACATGATCGAACTATACGTGGCTAGAATCATATTTGAAATATAAACATACAGGTATTAGAAGTGAAATGAAGGGAAAAGATACACTGATCTGATATGAATTAAATAAAGCTGGAGTAGCCATATTAATTTGACAAAGCAGATTTCAGAGCAAGGAAATTATCAGAGATAAAGAGAGATGTCATGGGGCTGGAGAAGTTGCTCAGAGGTTACAGTGTTTGCCTGGCATGCTCAAGGATGTGGGTTCAAACCCCAGCACCACATACACAACAAAGTGTCAGAGCAACAACAAAAAGGACATGAAAAACTAAATAAAATTGATTCTCTGTCCTTCTCTCTCTCTCTAAAAAAAGAGAGAGATGTCACATAATAATGAAGTTATCAATTCTTCAAGAACACATCAGGACCCTTAGTGTGTTGGCATCTTAACATAGACCATAAAAATATGTGAGGCAAAAACTGATAGACCTTGTGATGGCAATGTCCTTGCCATCTTGACTGTATCATCTTGACTGTACATCTTGACTGTATCAACATCAATACTGTGGATGTGATATTGTACCATAGTTTTGCAAGAAGTTATTGTTGTGAGAAGTTGGGCAACTGGTATTTGGGATGTATGAATTATTTCTTACAACTGAATGTGGAATTTACCTATTCTAAGATCATTGCACCGTCCAGAAATTGGCAAAACTGTACATTTAAATAAGATCTTAATTTAATAGGGTTATGTGTTGGAATCTCTATGGTTACCATGAAAAGAATAATAAACGAAGATGTTGTATAACTAAGAAACTTATAAAGTGGGAAAATGGGACAGAATCCAGAATAAAATAGGAAAGCAGAGAAAAAAGGAACATATAACAGGTGTCACAAAATTTTTTAAAATGGAAAATGGTGGATTTAATCCCAAATGTATGAGTAATTGCATTGAATGTATGTGAACTATGTATCCTAATTAAAGGACAAAGGTTTCCACACTGGAATAAAAAACAAAAACTCATTGATATGCTGCTTACAAGAAACATGCCTTGAATTAAAGTTAAAAAGTGAAAGGAAATTTAAAATATATTTTGCAAGCTATCAAAAAATAATCCAATAGCAGACATCCACACACTCCACCTTTAGATAAAAGTATAATTAAAATGAAAGGGGACATTTCCTAATAACATGAGTCAACTTAACTACTTAAATTTTTAATCCACCTTAATCTAGAAACTTGAAATATAGAAAGCCAAAATTGAAAAATCTAAAAAAAAAATCCACAATTGTCATAAAACATTTGACACATCTTCCTTAGTAACTGATGGAACAGGCATAAATACATCTGTAAGGATATGAAAGATCTAATAATGTGAATAAAACAGTAGTAGTTGCAAGATCAACGAGTCCTAGTCTATATTTTGGCAAATCATTTGACAAAGACTTTCATAACAATACTGTGACAATATAAATACACATGAGTGTAAAGTTAGGGAGATTTCAGTGAATGAAACAACTCAAAGTGTTTGTGTAAGCTCTCTAGCACCAGCAGTTTATGTTCTTGGTTCAATCCCTAATTCCATTTAAATAAAAAATAACTAATACCAGTGATGATAGAATCAGATTTAACATTTTCTTAGTGATAAGAAACATTGGTTGAATGGTTTGAAATTGAATCTGCATGAAAATTTAATTGGTACAAAGAAAAAGTCCTATAAATTATCCTTTGGTGTGTGTGTAAAAATAGTTAATCCTTTAAAAAAGAGAGATAACACTTATAAACAACAATGTAGTACGCAATTTTTACTTTTGTGTACACCCATGTAACCAGAGCATAAAATATTTCCAGCACCCTGGAAAGCTCCCTCATGCCCCTTCCAAGTCAACACTCTTTCTTGGACAGATTACCAATATTCTGTTTTCTATTATCATGGATAAGCACTGCCTATTTCTCAATGTTATTTAAATAGAATCAAACATAACCTATATATAAACAAATATTCATATATGTATATATACATACCTTTATCTGACAGCTATCATCTCTCCATCTACCTCTCTATATATGTATTTATGTATGTATGTATCATCTATATAAAGGATAGATAAAACGTAAACAGGCAAAAAATGTATATAGATGCAGACTTAATATCTTTCCCAAAAATTAACTCAAAATGGATCATAGGCCTAAATGTAAAACTCAAACCTTTAGAATTCCTTGAAGATAACATAAGAGAAAACCTACATGACCCTGGATATAGATGGTTCTTTAGATGCAAAACCAAAAACATGAAAGAAAGCATTGATAAATTGGATTTCATATAATTTTAATAATTTAACTTTGAAAAATATTATCAGGGGGCTGGAGTGGTGACTCTATGGTTACTTCACTTGCCTGGCATACACGAGTATGCAGGTTCGAACCCCAGCATCATACACACAATGAAGTGTGGGAACAATTAAAGCCACATAAAGCTAAATAAAATTGATTCTTTCATTCTGTCTCTCTTACTGTCCCTCTCTCTCTTTAAAAAAAAAAGAAGAAAAGAAAAACATGGTCAAGATAATGAGAAGACAAGTCACAGACTGGAATATTTGCAAGTGACATATTAGATAAGGGATTGTTATTCAAAATATACAAAAAAAATCTCTTACAACTTGCCAATAAAAAAAAAATCCATTTAAAAAAATGGTCCAAGTCCTCAAGAGATACATCACCAAAGATATATAGAGAGGGCGCTGGAGCGGTGGCTTGGTGGTTATGATGCTTGCCTGGCATGCACAAGTATACGGGTTCAAACCCCAGCACCATGTACACAACTAAGTGGCAGAGCAATGAAAGCCATGTGAAAAAACTCAATAGAAATTGATTCTCTCTCTCTCTCTCTCTCTCTCTCTTTTATCTCTGTCTCTCACTGTCCCTCTCTTTTTAAAAAAAAGATAAATAGAGGGAAAATAGGCACATGAAAAGATAATGCACCTCAGATGTCATTAGGGAAATGCAAATTAAAACAATAATGAGATACCACTACACATCTATTAGATCAGCCAAAATCTGGAACACTGACAACACCAAGAGTAGCGAAATTATTCTGAATGACACTGTAATGGTGGATGCCATCATACTGGTGAGAATGTGAAGCAAGGGGAGTGCAGAGTGGGACAGCCACTTTGGAAGAGTTTGGCAGCTTCTTATGCCACTAACCACCATAGTTTTACCATACAGACAACAATTGTTCTTCTTAGTATTTACTCAAAGAAGTTGAAAATACACTCCCATGAAACTTGCACACAAATACATAGGTTTCATTCATAGTTGCTAAAACTTAGAAGCAATCAAGATGCCCATCAATAGTTGAGAGGATGGAATAAATTGTGGTATGTATGTATCATCTATCTAAAGGATTGATAAAACATAAACAGGTACAATGGGATATTATTCAGTGATAAAACAAGAATGAGCCTGTGAAGGAAGCCACAAAAAGGAACACTTAAATGCATAATACTAAATGAAAGAAGCCAGTCGGAAAGGACTGAATGTTGTATGAGTTCAAGTTCAGGTTGAGCATTGAGCATCCCTATTCTAAACTCTGAAATGCTCCCAAATTCTAAATCCTCTGGTGATAAGATGCTACAAGTAGAAAATTCCACACCTGACTTAGAGTGACTGGTTGAATTAAAAAAACACAGCACACTAAAAATAATGCATGAAATTACCTTCAGCTTATGTGTATAAGGCACATGTGAAACATAAATGAATTGTGTGTTTAGACTTGGATCTTATCCCCAAGATGTCTCATTATGCAGAGGCAAATATTCCAAATTCTGAAAAAGTAAAAATCTGACGCATTGTTGTTCCCAAGCATTTTAGATAAAGGATACTCAGACTGGATGTGGCATTCCAGAAAAGGCAAAAATAAGGAGAAAGTAAGAAGATCAATGGTTGGGGCTGGAGCCGTGGCTTGGTGGTTACAGTGCTTACCTGGTATGCATGAGGATGTGGGTTCAAATCCCAGCTCCTCTCTCTCTCTCTCTTTTTTTTAAGAGAGAGGACAGTGAGAGAGAGAGAGAGAGAATCAATTTAATTTAGTTCTCCATGTGGCTTTCATTGTTGTGTATGTGGTGCTGAGGTTCGAACAGCATCCTCACTCATGCCAGGCAAGCGCTGTAACTACTAAGCCACCACTCCAGCGCCCTTCTTTCTCTCTTAAAAAAAAAAAAGATTAATGGTTGTCAGGGTTTACAGAAGTTAGTGGGGAAGAAGGGATGAATAAGCAGAGGTTGGAATTTTTAAGGCCGTGAAACTATTCTGTATGATACTACAATGGTGGGAACACGTCATTATACATTTGTTGAAGCTATAGAATGTACATGAGCCCTAATGCAAACTCTTGTCTTTGATTAATAGTGTATCAATATTGATTTATCAATGTTAAATCATTGCCATACCAATGCAAGATACGAGTAGGGGTAACTGGGGGCAAGAGAGTTTAGTAATCTGTGCTGTATGCTCAAATCTAAACTTTCTCTAAGCAATAAGGCAAATTTGTATTTTATTCAAAAGGCCAAAAATCAGACAATGAGTGAGATGCTTGGATCATGGGTTAGGTTTGCTTTCTAAATGTAACGGTGCTGCATGCAACCAATTGAGGAGAAGAGAAGTCTGCTAAGGCATAGGTACCATTGGCCATTTTCAGAAAAATCCTTTCATTTTGTTGTATGTGTAGATACAGAAACTGGAATTTGCAAAAAGAAAGAGAGTCAAAGATGGAATAATTAAAATAAAATCTTTTGTTTTTCTTATCTTAATCCAAAATACGCTGTTTAAAGTATCATTATTTTGTTGAAAGTGTTATTATTATTTTAAAAATAATGTGCTGGATGAAAAAAGGCTATGGACAGGTAGAATAATGGCAGCAATATCACAAGAGGTGGGAAGAGGACTTGAGAACATGCTGTTTTAAGGAACCTGCAGTAAAATTGATCACTGTTAGTAGTAGTAGAAGATTAGTGTTATTTGAAGTTTATTAGTGTTAGTTAGAAATACATATTGTAAACTGTGGGGAACCACTACAGTTTTCAAAAGGTATGATGGGTGCACTGAGATGACAAAGAGTAAAATCATAAGACACTCAACTACATAAAGTTGAAAAGGAGCCTCTGGTAATGAATTTAAAAAAACAGTTATGACCATGATTGATATCAATCCAAATATATCAATAATCACTTTAAAATTCAAATGGTCTAAGAGCACCAATCAAGAACAGTGATTGTCAGAGTCAGTAAAAAGACAAGACCCAAAGTATATGTAGTCTACAAGTGATCCACTTTAATTGTACTGATGCTCATCAATTAAAAGTAAAGCAATGCTGAAAGATATACCATACTAACAACAATCAAAAGAAATATGGAGTGACTAACTTTAGACAGAGAAAACTTCAGAGCACAGGAAACATTCAGGGGTGAAGAGGGGCAATACCCAATGACTCTCCAAGAAGACTTAACAACCTATACATGTATGTGCGTAACAATAGACAATCCAAACGCATGAGGAAAAAACTGAGAGAAATACAGGAGAAATAGATAAATCCACTATGAAAGTTGGAAACCTCAACACCCCTCTGTCAGCAATTGATAGCAAACAGTCAAAAATAATAAGTGTAGAGTTGACTTGAACAGAACTACCAATCAACTCAACATAATTAATATTTTAGAATACTTTATTCAACCATAGCACGTGATTCTTAATTCCACAGGCAATACTTATCAAATCAAATTACATTTTGGGTCACAAAATATACTTTAAAATTAAACGAATAGAAATCACACAAAGTTTGTTCTTAAACTTCAATAGAATTAAGCTATTAAGCTACACATCAATAACAGAGATAGCAAGAAAATTCAATATTTGAAAATTAAACAATATGTTCCTAAATAATACATGAGTTGAAAAAGAAGTCTAAAGAAAATTTCAAAGTATTTTGCACTAATGAAAATATATGCAATGCAACAAAAGGAGTACTTAAAGGGAAATTTATGTTAACTTCATATGTTACAAAAGAAAGAAGACTGAGAAATCTATAACCTGTGGGACATGTCGGGACAGGCCTGAAATCCCAGCAGTTTTGGAGGCTGAGGCAGGAGGATGGCGAGTTAGAGGCAAGCCTCAGCAACTTAGTGAGACCCAGTCTCAAGATAAAAAGTACAGAAGGCTTAGGATGCGACTCAATGGCAAATTGCCCTTGGACTAAATCCTTGTTATCCCTCCTAAATCAATAACTTATACTTCCACTTCAGGAAAGTAGAAGGAGAAAAATCAATTTAAGTCTGAAACAAGTGAAGAAAAGAAATAATACAAGTCAGAGCAGAAACAAATGAAATTGAAAACAGGAAAACAATAGAAAAAAAACAATGAAACAAAAGGTGATTGTGTGAAAATGTCAATAAAATTGATAAACTAACCAAGCTAACCAAGAAAACATGAGAGAAGACATAAATTGCCAAAATCACAAATCAAAGAGATTACTGATCCCACGGACACTAAAAGGATAATACAGATACTGCCCGCAAGTTTAATAAACTAGATGAATGGACCAATTCCTGAAAAAGCAACAACTACCAAACTCACACAAGGAGAAATGAATAATCCGAATATTCCCATATCCATTAACAAACTTGAATGACTAACTGTAAACTTTTAAAACAAAAAAAGTAGCCAGTGCAGATGAGTATTCTGAATTCCACTAAATAATTAAGAAATGATACTAATTTTATACAAAATTAGGAGGAAGAGGAATGTGTCCTAACTCATTCTATGAGGTAAGCATTTATTCAAACACTAAAATGAGATAATTACATGAGAGAAAAACCAAAGATCAGTATCTTTCATGAATACAGAGGCAAAAAATCCTCAGCAGCACATTAGCAAATCAATTCCAGCAATGTATGAAAAGAAGGACCAAGTAGGATTTATTTCAGAAATGCGAGTCTGGTTCAACATTAAAGAAATAAATCAATGAGTCCATTATATCAATAAACTAAAGAAGAAAATCATGTGATTATAGCAACTGGAGCAGAAAAAGTATTTAGCAAAGCCAATACCCTGCTGATTATATTTAAAAACAAAACCCTTAGTCAACTGGGGATAGAGAGGAACTTCTTCAACGTGATGAATAATATGTGCTGAACACCCACAGCTAACATCACTTAGCATGGTATTCCCATTTTCCATCTCTTTACCCACAAATTCCATAATTTCATTTTTTATGACTGAGTAGGACTCCATTGTGCATATATAACAAATTTTCTTTATTTATTCATCTATTGACAGACAGTGGGACTGGTTCCATAACTTGGCTCTTATGAATTGTGCTACTCTAGATGTTGGTACGCATTTATCACTATACTATGCTGATTTTAGTTCTTTTGGATAAATAACAAGGAGTGGGATACCTGAGTCCATATAGTGCTTCCAATCCTAGTCTTCTAAGGAATCTCCATACTGCTTTCAAAAGTGGGTGTACTAATTTGCAGTGATACCAACAATGTATAATTGTACCTCCCCCCCACATCCTTGCCAGAAATTATTGTATTTCTATCCTTGATTATTGCCATTCTAATTGGGGTGAAATGAAATCTCAGTGTAGTTTTGATTTGCATTTCCCTGATTGCTAAGGATGCTGAATATTTTTTTCATATATTTATTGGCCATTTGTATTTCTTCTTTTGAGAAATTTCATTTTAGTTCTTTTGCCAGTTCATTGATTAGGTTTTTTTTTAGAGGGGAGGGGTTAAGCTTTTTGAGCTCTTCCTATATTCTGATTATTAATTCCCTGTCAGAAGAGTAACTGGCAAAGATTTTATTTCATTCTGTAGGCTGTCTCTTCATGCTCTCTTTTCTTTTGCTGTGCAGAAGCTTTTTAATTAATACTATCCCATTTACTGACCGTTAGGAGTTTTATTAGGGAATCTAGTGCCTGGGCAAACGTGTTGGGAGTGTGGCCCCTATGTCACTGTTTCTCCTCTTTCTTTTTATTATTATTTTAAAGAGGCAAGGGCAGAGAATCAATTTTATCTAGTTTTTCATCTGGCTTTTGTTTTTCTTTATTTATTTTTTATTAGTTGAATATGGACTTACAATTGAGGGGGAATCATTATCAAACAATCAAGAACAAATGTATATTTACATAGTTAGCCAAGGTTGATGCCATGTCATGGTTTTCCCCCTTGGGTTCCCTATGGTTCTATGATTCCCCCAAAAGAACCCCTGTGTTAAATGGACTTCTTGTGGAGGTCAAAGAGCTCCTTCTGAGATGATTCCCCCATACTCTCTCCCTATAGTCTCCTTGATATCCTTCCTAATCCCTCCCCCCCTTTCCCTCCTCCTTACATCTCCAGGTATCCTTGGCAAGGTTCCCCCTGTTTGTGTAAAAATTCATACATTTTGAGGTTATTATTAGCTTAGCCATCTAACATACTGGTTCTGGTTGTATTCTAGCTTCCACAAATGAGAGAAAACATTCTGCCCTTGAATCTCTGAGATTGGGATACTTAGCATAATTTTTTCCATCTCTATCCATTTGGCTTCAAAAGCCAAAATATCATTTTTTCTAATGGCTAAGTAGTATTCCATTGTATATATGTACCAAAGTTTTTGAATCCACTTGTCCAGTGAGTGGCATCTGGGTTGGTTCCATAGTCTAGCTATAGTAAATTGAGCTGCTGTAAACATTGATGAAGCTGTATCTCTATAGTATGCTGATTCTAACTCTTTTGGGAAAATACCCAGAAGTGGGATAGCTGGGTCATAAGATGGTTCCAGCCCTAATTTGTTGAGGATCCTCCACACTGCTTTCCAGAGTGGCTGAACCAGTTTGCAGTCCCATCAGCAGTGAGGCAGTGTTCCTCTTTTCCCACAGCCCCTCCAGCATCTGCTGTTGTTCGTATTCTTCATTTTTGCCACTTTGAAATCTCTGGGACAGTATGAAGGCTTTCTTAAGAGGCAAATTTATAGCACTTAGTGCATACATCAAAAATCTAGAAAGAGCCCAAATAAATAGCCTTATGCTACAATTCAAACGCCTACAAAAGAGGAACTATCCAATCCCAAAGCTAATAGAAGACAGGTAATAACTAAAATCAGAGCTGAAATCAACAAAATTGAGAACAAAAAAAAAAAACAATACAAATTATCAACAAAACAAAGAATTGATTCTTTGAAACAATAAACAAGATCGACAGACCTCTTGCCAACCACACCAAAAGGAAGAACACAGTGAAGCAAATCAACAAAATCAAAAACAAAAACAGAGATATCACCACAAACTCAACAAAAATGCAGAAGATTATCAGAACCTATTTTGAAAATTTATACTCTGCCAAGTTTGATAATCTGGAGGATATGAACAGATACTTGACCACATACGACATCCCCACATTAACACAGGAGGACACTGAAAATCTAAATCAACCTATCTCAGATAGTGAAATCAAAGCAGCAATCATAGCTCTTCCAAAAAAGAAAAGCCCAGGTCCGGATGGATACACGGCAGAATTCTACCAAAGTTTCACAGAAGAGTTAACACCAATCCTCTATAAGCTCTTCCATGAAACTGAAGGTGTGGGAGCACTCCCAAAAACTTTTGATGAAGCAGATATTATACTGATACCAAAATCCAACAAAGACACGTCAAGAAAAGAAAATTACAGACCAATTTCCCTGATGAACATAGATGCAAAAATCCTTAATAAAATTCTAAAAGTACATTAAAAAGATAATGCATCATGATCAAGTGGGCTTCATTCCAGGAAAACAGGGCTGGCTCAACATATGCAAATCAATAAATGTAATTCATCACTTAAACAGAATTAAAAATAAAACTCATATAATCATCTCAATTGATGCAGAAAAGGCCTTTGATAAAATTCAACACCACTTTATGCTCAAAACTCTGGAGAAGATAGGGATCAAGGGAAGATACTTTAACTATATCAGATCCATGTATGACAGACCCATAGCCAACATTGTGCTCAATGGAGAAAGACTGAAAGCATTTCCACTGAATTCAGGAACAAGACAAGGTATTCATATAGAATTGTTCATCTCTTTTTAAAATTCTATCCATTTTGTTTCATATTTTAAGTGTCCATTACTAATTGTGTAAGTTCCTATACTTGTTATACTATCTGCTGTATGAAACATTTCATTGATACATAATCTCCTTTATCTCCTATAAACGTTTTGGAGTTAAAGTCTACTTTTTCTGATGTTGTATTGGCACCTGGGTCTGTTTTGGTTACTATTTGCATGGAATACCTCTTTCCACCCTTTACTTACCACTATTTTTGTTTTGGGGTGCAAAGTGAATCTCTTGTAACAGTATGTAGCTGGATCATGTTTTTTTTTAATTGTTTCTGCAAATCTCTGTTGTCATTGTTTTTTAATTTATAAGGGGAGTCTTACTTGTGCCATTTGTTTTAAAGAGAGAAGGACAGTGAGAAAGAGAGAGAGAGACAGAGAGATTTAATTTTTATTGAGTTTTTCATGTGGCATTCATTTCTCTGACACTTAGCTGTGCACATGGGTGCTGGGGTTTGAACCCATGTACTTGTGCATGCCGAGGAAGCACTGTAACCGCCAAGCCACCGCTCCAGCCCCACTTGTGCCATTTTTGCTATTTGTTTTTTAGACATTTTATGGCTGTGTCATCCCTCTTCTCCAACATTACTGCCTTCTTTTGGGCTTATTTTATTTTTTATAGTGAAACATTTTGATTCCATTTTAATTTCCTTTTGTGTATAACTCATAGATATTTTCTTTGTGGTTACCATGTTAATTACATTGAAATATCCTGAAGTTATAACATTTTAATTTCAATTTATATGAAGAATTTCAGTAGTGTGCAAAAACTCTACTCCTATACATCTCCGTCTCTCCTTTTCTGTTAATGATGTTACAAATTACACCTTTATGCAATATGTTCCCAAAAATGGATTAGTAATTGCTTTCATGCATTTATCTTTAAAATCTGTTAGAAAATTAAAAATGGATTTGCAAAATAAAATCACAATAATGCTAGCAGTTTTGTAATTGCCCATGCATTTGGTTTATTTTATTTTCTGTCTTTAAAGATTGAGGGACAGTGGAGTGGGAGAGAGACAGAGAAAAGCACTTTTTTAAATTTAGTTTTTCATGTGGTTTTCGTTGCTCTGAGACTTCGTTGTGTATGTGACGCTGGGGTTCGAATCCGTGTACTCACGCATGGCAGGCAAATGCTGTAACTGCTGAGCCACCGCTCCAACCCCCCATGTATTTATTTTAACTAAAGATCATTATTTCTCCATATAGCTGAGTTACTATCTAGCTTTCTTGCATTTCACCCTGCAGGATTCCCTTCAGAATTTCTTTCTTTCTTTTTTCTTTCTTTCCTTCTTTCTTTCTTTCTTTTTTTTAAAGAGAGAAGGACAGTGAGAGAGAGAGAGAGAGAGAGAGAGAATCAATTTTCATTGAGTTTTTCACATGGCTTTCGTTGCTCCAACACTTAGTTGTGTACGTGGGTGCTGGGGTTTGAACCCGTGTACTTGCACATGCCGGGCAAGCGCCTTAACCACCAAGCCACCGCTCCAGCCCCTAAAATTTTTTGTGGGGAAAGCCTAATGGTAACAAATTCCTTTAGTTTTTGTATTCCTGGGAATGTCTCAATTACTTCCTTGCTTTTGAAGGACAGCACGTCAGATATAGAATCACAGTTGGAAAAAAAAAAAAACTTCTCATTCAGTCCTTTGAATATCAACTTACTGCCTTCTGGCTTTCAAAGTTACTGATAAGAAATCTCATACTCTTATGAAAGATTCCTGTATGTGATGAATGACTTGTCTTAATATCCAGAATATATACACATTTTATATTATTTTGTTAAAATCTTGTAAGGTTGCTCAAAAATAAAATAAAATTTAAAAAAAAGAGTTTAAAAAAAATCTCCTCATACTCTTATTAAAGATTCCTGTATGTGATGAATGACTTGTCTTTTGCTACATTCAGGATTCTACCTTTGTCTTGGTCTTTTGACAGCTTTGGGGTCTGAGTTTTTCTTTTTTCTTTTCTTTTTTTAAGCAAGGGGGGGAAGGAAGAGGGAGAGGAAAAGGTGAGAGAGAAAGAGAGAATCAATTTTATTTATTTTTCATCTAGCCTTTGTTTCTCTGACACTTAGTTGTGTATGCAGTGCTGGGGTTTAAACAAGTGTCCTGGTGCATGGCAGGAAAGGGCTCCAACTGCTGAGCCACTGCTCCAGCCCCTCTCTGAGTTTTTCTTAACTGAAGTTTATTGAGACTAATGGATTTGTAGATTCATATCTTTCATCAAATTTGGAAAGTTTTCAGCCATTTTTTTAAAATGTTTTCCACACTTTTCCCATTCTCTTCTCCTTTTGGACTCCCATGATACAAATGTTGGTCTTCTAGATGGTGTCTTACGGGTTCATCCGGGCTCTGTTTACTTCTCTTTTAAAAGAGAGGGAGATGGGGCAGGAGCAGTTGCTCAGCTGTTACAGTGCTTGCCTGGCATGTGTGAGTACACGGGTTCAAACCCCAGCACCCACATACCCAGCTAAGTGTCTGAGTAACAAAAGCCATGTGAAAAACTCAATAAAAATTGAATTTTTCTCAATTTCTCTCTCTCTCTCTCTCACTGTCCTTCTCTCTTGAGAGAAAGAGAGAGAGAGAGTTAATTTTATATTTTCATCTGTTTTTTTTTTCTGACACTTAGTTGTGTGGGTCCTCGATCATGTTAGCCAAGGGCTCTACCACTGAGCCACCTCTCTAGCCTCTCTGTTTACTTTTAATCCAATCTTTCATTCTCTGTATGTTCCTCGTTTCAATAATTCCAACCTTTCTATCTTCATGTTCTCTGATTCTTTCTCTTGCCTGCTCAAATCTGCCTTTGAAGTCCTCTAGTAAAGTTTTAGCTCCAAATTTCTTTTTGGTTCTCCTCTTTATTGGTATTTTCATTGATTCATATATCATTTCCCTTTCTTAACTCTTTGAGAATCTTTAGGACAGTTATTTTAACATATTTTGTTTAGTAGATCCACTATCTGGGCTTCCTCAATGCCTCAATGGTAGTCATGGTCAATTTATTTTGCTCTTTCCTGTTTATTTGTAACTTCTGTGATATTTCTGTTGAAAACTAGACATTTAAGTCTTATGATGTGGTGACTCTGAAAATCAGATTCTCCCTTTCCCCCAGGATTTTCTACGATTTACTTTTATTTTTATTTATTTATTTATTTAAAATAATTTATTTATTTATTATCATTGTAGAACATCTCTCTGCTATGGATCAGCCTGAAATGCAAGCTCGAGGTTTTTTTAGGTCTTTTCTTTGTCTGAATTTTCCCCTAGGCATGAGTATTGGTTTTCTATATTTCTTCATATATTGCGGTTTCTTTTCTTTTAAGAGTGGGACAGTGAGAGAGAAAGAGAAAGATATAATCAATTTTATTCAGTTTTTCATTTGGCTTTTGTTGCTCTGACACTTTGTTGTGTACATGGTGCTGGGATTTGAACCTGTGTCCTCTTGCAAGCCAGCCAAGCTCCATAACCACCAAGCTACCACTCCAGCCCCTGCAATTTCTTTTTAATGTCTTAATCCTTAGATCTCTGGCCCTCCAAAAATGGTAAAAGGAGGAACAAAAAGAAAAAAGAAGTACTACTTATTTAAATTCTGGACACTGTTTCAGCCAATGAGGTTGAAACTATGGCAGCCAGATTCTATGCCTGCACCCCAGTAATCAAAAGCACCAACCAGTAATTGCAATGCAGAAATCCAATATTTGAAGGATGAAGTCCATGTTTCTCACCCTGTCCCTGTCTCCAGCCAGCTGTGCAGGCAATCAATTGCCCTGGGCATGAAGGCATGCTGTTAGGGGTGGGGGCGGCAGATAGCCGTTACCACATTAAAGACTTAAGCTTCCCTTCCAAATGGATTACAGAGTCACAAAAATAGTTATTCCAGATAGTTTCTGCCAGTACACTTGTTTAGGTGAAGAGACAGATTCTTGACATTTCCTACTCTGCTATCATTCCCGACATCATACTTAGCTGTAAAGCTTTATAGATATAGATGCTAATATTATATATTATTATATATATTAAGCATCTAAATCTATATACCCTCATTAATTAATCTCTTAATTAATGAGGTTAATGAAGTTCCACTCTATTACATTTGTACCAAGAGTTTGATCATAAATAGGTAATGAATTTTATCAAATACTTTTTTGTTCAGTCACTGAAACAATGTGAGTTTTTCTTCTTTAATTGTTGGTGTGGTGGATTACACTGATTTTCTAATATTGAATTAAGTTGTAACACCTGCTATATAACCCACATGACCATGTGTTCTATACCTTGCTAAATTCAATTTGTTAATATTTTATTTTTTTTAAAGAGGGACAGAGAGAGAAAGTGCACCAAGACTTCGTTGTGTATGAGGGTGCTGGGGTTTGAATTCGAGTACTCGCTCATGCCGGGCAAGCGCTGTAACCGGCTGAGCCACCACCCCAGCCCCCAATTTATTAATATTTTATTGAGGATATTTGGGTCTAAGTTAATAAAAGATAATAGTATGGTTTTCTTTTTGTATTGTTTTTGACTGACTTGACATTAATATAGTTTTATATAATAAGTTGGGAGGTGCTCCCTTGTTTTGTGGGTTGAATTATGTAAACTGTTGTAAATTCATTTAATGTTTGATAAAATTCTCTTGCTAACCCATGTACACTTGGAGATTCCCTTTGGGAAATACTTTTATTACAAATTAAATATTCTTAATATTTACGGGGTTGTTTAGCTATTTAATTTTGGCTGTTATAGGTTAAAATTTCAAGGAATTGGTCAACTTAGAAGAAATATTCTAAGTTGAATATATATAAAATTGTTTGCAATTTGTGATGTCTGCAGAATTGTTTAGATAGTCCTCATTTTGTTCTTTTTGGTTTTGTTTTAAGGGGGAGGGAGGAAGTGAGACAATCAATTTTATTTACTTATTTCATCTGGCCTGTTTCCCTGACACTTATTTGTGTATGTGGTGCTGGGGTTTGAACCCAGGTCCTTGTGCATGCCAGGCAAGTGGTCCAACTGCTGAGCCACCGCTCCACTCCCTCCCCCACTCCATTCTGTTCTCAATATTGGTGATTTGTATCTAGAACTCGTCCTTTATTTTCTGTATTGTCTTCTTGATTTTCTCTTCTGTTTATTTCCTTCTTTTTGCTTTGGGTTTCTTCCCTAATCTCTTGAGGTATAAACTTAGACTGTTGATTTGACGTTCTTCCTGTTCTCTAATGCACTTTAGTGCCATAAATATCCATTTTTGGCACTGCCTTGGTTGAATCTCACATACTTTGAAGGTCTGTATTTTTGTTTTCATTCAGATTTGAATGTTTTAATTTTGAGATTTCCTCTTTGTCCTAGTCATTTAAAAAAACAAGTAGGAGTGACTGAATTAATATTAGCTAAATTAGACTGGAGAACTAAAAAATTACTAGTGACAAAGAGAGACATCACATCATGATAAATAGGACCAGTTCACCAACAGGACATAGCAATTCTAAATGTACATGCACTAAATAACAGCTTCTAAACACAAGAAGCCCAAACTGAGAAAGCCCAAAGAGAAGCTGACAGATTCACTAGTCAAGCACACATATCACATCATAGAACTATTAGATAATAAATCAACAGGGCTATACAGGGCGTAATCAACATCAACAAGCAATGATAACCAACTGATATTTATAAAACACTCCACCCAACAAAAGCATAACACTGTCTTCAAATGTTCTCCAATATAGACAATATCTTGGGTCACTGAGCAAATCTTTAACCAATGTAGAAAGAGTTGAAGTCATTCATAATGCTTTCTCAAATTATAAAGGAATCAAACTTGAAATCTCAGTAGGAAAGCAAAAGGAACATCTTACCACCATCATGCAATGGTGTGATACACTTGTTGCGACTGATGATTCTAAGTCTGTAATGGTGTTTGAAGTGCTTTGTAGACTTCATATAGTTGTATTTTCTTCTTTCAGGATTGGGGATTGAACCCAGGAGTGCTCTACCACTGAACTACATCCCCAACTTTTTCTATTTTTTACTTTGAGACAGGCTCTAAGTAAGTTGTCCAGCTTGGCCTCAAACTCATGATCCTCTTATCTCACTCTCCTGAGTAGCTGGGATTACAGGTATGCATCACCATGCCCAGATTTTTACTTATCCAATATTTGTTTTTTAATTAATATATTCATATAATTTACATATGAAATACTTATCAATATGTTGGGACTTATAAATGCCATTTTATTTTTCTTTTTTCCCCTCTAATTTTTATTCTTCTGTTTCTTTTTCTTCCCTTTCTACAGGTTGCTTGAATTTGTGTAGTCCCATTTTCATATATTTATAAGCAGTTTAAGTATATTACTTTGGATAGTTTTTAGTCGTTCTGTGGGGATTCCCATGTTCATAAGTAACATCACAGCTTAAGGATAACATTTTCCCAGACTGTGAAGTATGAAAACATTATCTCCATGAAGTTTCTTTACATTCTCCACTTGTTAAATATAATTGTTTTAATTACATCCTCTACATAATTTGAACACCATATGAGATAGTGTTAAAAACTTTTGCTTCAGGGGCTGGGGTGGTGGTTCAACAGTTACAGCACTTGCCTGGCATGTGTGAGTACATGGGTTCAAACCATGTACACAACAAAGTGTCAGAGCAACGAAAGCCACATGAAAAACTAAATAAAATTGATTCTTACTGTCCCTCTCTCGTAAAAAAAAATTTTTTTTGCTTCAATAATTATGATTATTGAGAAATACAAGATTTCCTATCATGTGGACTGAATAGTTGCACAACCCCAAAATTCATGTTTGAATCTTAACTCCCAATGTGTTAGTATTTGAAGGTGGGGCTCTAGGAAGTAATTAGATTTCAATGAGGCTGCTGAGGATGGGGCCCCCATGATAGATTAGCATCCTTATAAGAAAGGAAGAGAGACCAGAATGCACCCCTGCCCTGCCCTGCTTTCTCTCTCTCTCCATCGCGTGAGGACACAATGAGAAGGCAGCCATCAGCAAGACAGGAAGGGGGCCCTCACCAGAAGCCATATCTGCAAAAATCTGCATCTTAAACTTCCAACTTCCAGAACTCTGAGAAATAAACATATGCTTTTAAGCTACCTGTTATAAGATATTTTATGGCTGTCCAAACTGAATAACACACTAGGTATGGACTTCTTTGGGTTCATCTTCTTTAGCATGAACTCAGCCTTTGAATCTGTAGGTTTATGCCTTTAACCAAATTTGGGAAGTTTTAGCCATTATTTCTTTGAATGTATTTGCTGTCACATACTCTTCCTCCCCTTCTGGCACACCAACGATGGACGTTAAAACATGTGTGATTCTTTCACAGATACTTGAGGCTCTGCTTATCTTTTGTAGTTTATGGTCTCCATCACCCACTCCCTCCACGGTGTTCAGGATTAAACCCAGGGCCTTGTGCATGATATGGAATTACTCTACCACTGAGCAATATCCCCAGCTCAAACATCTCCTTATTGTTCAAGTCAAGTAAAAACTATTGGTCTGTGTTCAAGTTCACTGATTCTATCTTCTGTCATCCCTGCTTGTTCACTGAGTCCAGTCAACACGTCAATTTGGCTATTGTATTTTTAAGGTTAGTTATCTGTCTGCAAAAGTGGTGATAGTATTAGTAAGTTCCTCAGATGAGCTTTGGGTGTCAATGGTGTCACGTGGTCCTCTCCTGTGCATAGGGGCATTAGATTGATCATCACTTTCTTTTCTCTACTTTGCAGTGACAGTGGTAGCACCTGATTCATCATCTGTACATTGAGGTGACAGTGGTATCACTCAGGCCTTCATTTATGCATTATGTTAATGGCAGTATTATTCACATCTTCATCCGCACATTGATGGGATGGCGGTATCATGTCATGTATCCCTGCTCCTTGCAGTGACAGTGGAATTGCTAAGTTCGTTGGCACATTGGAGTGATTACAAATATCACTGTGTTCCTCATCTGTATGTTGAGTATGAGAGTGGCATCATTTGGGTCATAACCTGTATCTTAGGGTAATAGAAAGATCACTAGGTTTCTCATCTATTCATTGGGACAGTAACAGGATCATTAGTGTCTCATCTGTATATTGAAGCAATGGTAGGAGAGCTCATTTCCCCATCTGTAGAACTGTAGCATGGAGCATGGCTGTCAGGTGGGTTTTCTGTCTTATGAAGTTGAAGAATGAGATACACAGACAAGTAGAAGATTACTTTAGGGACTGGAGTGGTGGCTCAGCAGTTACAGCACTTGCCCAGCAAGCACAAGTACATGGGTTCAAACCCCAGCACCCACGTACACAACTAAGTGTCAGAGCAACGATAAGCCATACGAAAAACTCAATAAAAATTGATTCCCCCTCTCTCTCTCTCTACTGTCCTTCTATATTTTAAAAAAATATATTATTTTAAAGCAGAGAAAGATTCCTGCAGCATGGGTGGCATCCCAAGGGAAGATACCAGTGGCTGTTCTTTACCTAGGGGTTTTCAAAGGCATACCTAATGGCCCCCATAGGTGATGGATAGGACTATGCTAATGAGGGACACTAACATGGACCAATCAAGCCTTTTAAGTTCTGAGTTCCAGAAGTCAATCAGAAGTGCACAATGTCAATCCACCATTTACATAATTAAGAGGACAGTCCAACCTTGTGGTTGGTTTGCTGAGTCTGTTGAGCAGAGGAAGTCAGGCAGGGGTAGGGGTAGCTTGTGGTTGGAGCTTTTGTGGTTGAAGCTGTCTGAGCAGCAAGTAACAGGATGCTAGAGGATGCTCTCCAGCCCCGGTGTCTCCTTCCAGGTTGGCGTGATGTTCTCCTCCCCTACTTCCCTTCTCCAAGGAGGAACACTAGTTTCTCATCTGAACACTGAGTTGAGAGTGGTATAACTCAGATAGTTGTCTCATTATGGTGTTTATCATCTACATGGTGACGTAGCTGCAGGATCATCAACCTCGTCTGTGTGTTTGATAATAGTGTCACTAGATACTGCATCTGCACTTTAGGATGAGGCTATCTATCTCTCTGCTCATCATCTGAGCATTGGGATTATGCTGGATCTCAGTACTTAGAGTGCTGCGATATTCTGTTGTCCAAATCACACAACTATCTTTATAAAAGGGAGTGACATTTCCCACAAAAAGACAATGGCCTTTGTTTGTGATGTTAGTCCTGATAGCCCAAACACCTAGCACAAGTTCGTTTACAGTAAATTCATCTTGTACTAGAGATCCCCTGTTGGAAATTGGTCTACTATCTACATATTAGTAGATTAGCCATGAATCAGAGGTCTGCATAATATCTCAGATTGGTGACATATCATTGTTCTGAGAGAGAGATAATTGCAGAGGCTCGGTGACAGCAATGGAAGCTAGCAGGGAGGATGCTGTGGGTTTGGGGTCTTGACATCATTGGTCTGAGCAGGGTGTGAGTCCTGCTAGGTGCACCTAATGCGTGATGCCTCCTTTTGTGAGTCCCACTTGCTGCTCACCTGCTCAGGGGGTCCAGAGGACAAATGTGATCTTATTCTGGGTAGGCATATCTGAGGACCCTGCCCCACAGTTTCAAGATAGCCTCCTGGGGAAATGCTTGCTGACTTCCCCTGCCTGGCGATCTGGAGCCTCCTCTGGTCCCAAGAGATCCTTGCATGTCCTGATGCCTGGGTCCGCCTCTTAGACCAGGCTGGGGTCTCCAGGAGAACCATGCCTCAGTCAGGGCCCGATGGGCTCGTTTCCCTGTGCTCAAAGAGGCTGAGCTTGCTAGGCTCTGTAACTCTCTTCCGTGGAACTGGAACAGCCAAGCTATGATGGCAGCTGTGTGGGGACTTTACCTCAAAGTCATCAACTCTCTCTTCAGTTGACACCTCTTTTGAGTCAAGGAGATGTACCCCAAACTTTGACCCCTCCAGGCCATGTGCCTCAGTTATTTCTCCCTACAAAACAGGGTTATAATGTCATAAGATAATGAACTAAAAGTGTTCAGCACTCAGGTAGGGCCTAATGGCCATCAGCTATGACCCTGGTTGCCTCAGACTGTGCAGGTGTGAGATGAGCCTGGCCTCCTGCCACCATCCAAGGTACAGGGGGTGGCACTCCCAGGCCCTCCAGATCCACAGTTAGTGAGGAGCCGACAAACAGTTTCTTCTTTCGCCCTGCCCTTTGCAAGCTCTCCAAGTGGCAAGTGTGTACATGCTCAGAACAAGTGTCCCGGGGCTTATGCTTTGTCAGGGCACCTGGAGCAACTGGCCGGGCGAAGTACAGGGAGCAAGCAAGCCCAGTCTGTACATCCAGGATGGAGACAGCCTTGCTCTCGCAGAAGACCACATGCATCAAGGAATCAGGCTGCAGGCGACCTCCTCAGGTGAGGCAGTGGCATCAACTCTGGAGGAGGCATAGAGTGGGACAGGCCCCAGCTCCAAGGTTGGCTCTGACACCACGGCTGTGATCGCCCTGAGCCTCCAGGTCCTTGGACCCACGCAGGTCCATCTTGCAGGTGTCACACTGGAGTTTGCTCTAGACAGGGGAGGCCAGGCCTGTCACATCGGGGTTCCCCATTTTCATCCCTTTTACACATAGTAATAAAATAATAAGTAGTATCAACAGCAGCCTCACAATGATTTCCAGGCTGGCTGTGAAGCTCCTTAATATATGTTGTTTCATTGAATCATTAAACAAAAACACACAATTTCCTATTCAGAAGAAGGTACAGCCCAGGCAGATGAAGTCCCAGTAGAGCTGCCCTAGGAGGCTCCAGCTTCCATCACTCAGTCAGCAACGGAACTGAAGATTCAAAGAAAGCAAGGCTCAGAGAGGTCATCCTCATGGCCAGAGAGGGCAAACGGCAGTGGCTGGGCCAGGATGACCCATTCTATGGACTCCAGATGGGGACCTTCCCTGGGCACAGGCTCCCCTGATGGCTGCAGGTCCCAGGACTCCCTGAGAGCATGGCAGACTTGCTACAGGGAGAAGGAACCCCACCACAATGCTGGGAACCATTCCTTAAAGCCCCCTGGGTCTCTGTGCGCTCTTCTCTCAAAGTTTGCTTGTCCTTTCGAAAGAGGTCCTCTTGCCCTGTGACTGTATCTTCTCAGGGTCCACAAGGTGACCCTGCTGGTAGGGGAACGTCCAGAATCTTGGTGCCATAAGTGACAGTTCCCCAACAGGTATGCAAACTGAGGAGGGGTTGTGTTTGGGAAAGCAGGCACTGGAGATTCGTGGAGGACAGTGTTGACTGCCCCTCTGTGCCAGCAGGGTCACAGCAAGGTCACACTCTGACTCCCCCATCCTCTTTGTGTCTCCATGCCTCAGTTTTCCCATATGTGAAGGGAGACAACAGCTCACGTGAAGCCACTGAGACTGCAGGAGGTGCTGCCTGATCGCAAGCTCCTGTTGGCTAAGGTGGAACTGATTTCAGAGAGGGCTGGGAACGCTGCCTGTGAATGCGTACCAGGAGCCACACTTGGCTGTGTCCGAAGTACTTTAACATCCTGTATTGTTTAATCCTTGCTGTGGACTTGTTTGCTTCTCCCCCAGATTTCTACACTGAAGCCCTATCCCCCAGTGTGGCAGGATTTGGAGGTGAGATCTTGGGAGGGCGACTAGGTTTAGAACAGGAAGCCAGGGTGGGACCCATGCTGGAATCAGTGCCCTTATAAGAGGAAAAGACACCAGAGTTCCCTGTCTCCGCCATGTGGGGACACAGTGAGAAGGCTGCCACCTACAAGCCAGGAAGGGAGCTCGCGCCAAGAACCAAATCTGCTAGGACTTTGATCTTGGACTTGCAGCTTCCAGAACCATGAGAAATAAATGTCTCTCGGTTAAGCACCCAGTCTATGGCACTTTGTTCTTGCAGCTCCGAGCTGACTAATGCAATCTTCCTAACAACTCTTTGAGGTCAGCTCTATAATCGTTCCCTGGTCACACAGCTTGTAGGCGTGGAAGACTATCCCTCGTGGGGGAACAGAGCTGCCGAACCCACCAAAGGCAGCATCCCGTGTTGCTAGTTACCTCGCATCGGGCGAGTGAGTTAGACACAGGGCCAATCATGTTGTTTACCAAAGGAACTGGTGTTAGGTATGGAGGAAGGGTTTTGGGGGGGCTGGTGTTGTGATGGTTGGATGAGCTGTGGAAGGGATATGCCACACACTGCACACCACACATGTTCCCAGGTAGTGGTGAGTGGCATTAGTGCCCCATCCTCTGCTGGCTGCTCATACCCTCTATAGACTAAGAGACCTGAATGGGCCCCAGGTCCCAAGAGCAAGGTGCCTGGGCTCTTTCGTGGAGGAGGCCCAGTGCCCTTCTCTGCTATCTGGTGGAGTGTCCCCGTTCTGGGAGAAAATGATCTGCTGAGCCACTCTGAGAGGACTTCCTAGAGTTGAATGTGGACTTGGTTTTATTTCCCTGGAGTCTAGGGTCCCAGGGATCCCCAACACAGTGCAGCCCCCACCCACATCTGCTACCTTCATGCCCTGCAATTTGACCATCTCTACCCTGGGCCTATTGCCACTTCCTCCATCCATGGCTCCTCTGATTTCCTAACCAGGCCACCAACTCAGCCTGCTCCCTGAGGCACAGAGCTGGCGAGGCCACCAGTGTCTTCCCTGTGTGGCCCGAGTCAGGTCTCTTCCCCTCTCTGAGTCTACATCCCCATCTATAGAGCAGCCTCCAAGTCACATGTCTCTGGGAAGGGGTCAGGTCCCTGCTGAGGTGCTGTGTGACCATAGGAAAGTTAGTTAGCCTCTCTGTGCCTCAGTTTCCTCTATAAAATGAAAGTGATAAAAATGACTCTCAAAGGGCTGCTCTGGGGATTCAATGAGCTATCATATAAACTGCACACTGGCTGGAAATGGAGCAGATGCTGCATAAATGCTTAGTATTGTCAGAGGGACTGTTATCTGACTGTACCTGCTGTGTGTGGTCATGATTAGCTCTAAGGAGAGGGATAGACCCAGACTCACCTTGCCTTCGTGCACGGTGTGCACCCTGGGCCCTTCCTATGTTTCACCCAGCTAGCGATTCAGGGCTGCCTGCCCCTATCAGCAGAAGACCACTTTGACTTGTCTTGCTGCCTAACAAATGAATCTTACCTTTGAATCCATCTCTTCCTGGGTGGTGCGTCCACAGCTTTCCAGCCCTTGCATCCAGCCTGCTCCAGGTAGAGGCTTGATCCAACCATCTAGAACATTCCAAGGAGGCAATGACCCTCTGGACTCTAGGCTCAAGCAGACCTGCTTCTGACTCTGCCCTGCAGTGACCAGCTGGCTGAGTTCAGTCAGTCCCTTCCCCAGGACACCTCCAGGGCACAGTGACATCAGGATGTCACACCAGACCTGTTGGACAGCCACCAACGGATGGGCCAGTGGAGTTTTTGAACTCTCTCCCCTGCCTGCTGTCTCCTCCCTCCCACGTGCCCCCAACCCCAACCCCTCCCCCACCTGCTGTCCCTTCCGCCAGCGGTGGTTGTGTTTAAGTGAGTAATTTGGCCCCCGTTTAAGGAGAGGAAGCAATAATAGCAGCTGTAATTGTCCAAATTACTGCTGCTCCTTGGAGTTTGACATCTGCCTAATGACGGCAGATGGAAACCTGACCTGTGGCTGAGGCAGGGTGGGCGGTGACCACTGCTGTCCCCAAAGCACACCGAGTGCCTGCTGTCCAGCCCAGGGCCTTCAGGGCTGGGTCCATGGGATCCTTAGGACTGCAGGAAGGAGAGCCCTCCTGTCTCAGACACTCAGAAACCAGAGCCCAGAGAGGCAGCCACTCCCTGACAGCTCGAGGGTGACTGGGCCCAGGGTGAGAGGAATTTGGTACTCAGGGGACTTATTAAACCAAAATTTCAAGTACACAAAAAGGTCCCTCTTCAACTCTTGCTGTGATTGTTACTGATGGTCCAAGTCACCTGTTGTATCTGGCACCCAGGTGAGACTTGCCTGCTCTGCAGATGTCTGGGTGAGAGATTCCCACTGTACTAGCATCTAGGTGAGAGGCAGCCACTGTACCTGGCATCCGAGAGAGCAGCGAAGGGCTCTCCTGTCTTTGATGCTACTTGGCTGAGCCCTCACTGTCAGGATATGGGGTGTGAATGTGCTGAGCCCCCCTCTGAAGGCTGAGGTTCAGCCGGCCCAGGAGCCCCAGGTCATGGGATTTCATGGAGCTATGATTTCTAACAGTTGGGGAGAACATGCCCAGGGCTGCCCACTCTGTGCCATCAATTCAGACTTCAGGATCCCAAACACAAGCCCATTGCCACTTGGTATCATCAGCATCAAGGACTTCCCAAGAAAGGACCATCGGGATGCCTTTCAGTCCTGCTGGATGCGTGCCCACCTCCCTGGCTTAAGGACAGAGGGGGCAGATGCTCACTTGGGGCTGAGAAGCCCGAGGGGGCTTCTGCAGGTGCAGCAAGTTCCGGAAACATCCCTTTTAGCAACAGCCAGACTCAGGCAGGAGGGGTGGCTTTGGGGAGGACAGGAGAAGTCAGCAGTGTGTAGTAGATTTGGTTCCTCCAGGACAGTCCTCCAGATGCCTGAGAGCCCCAGCTGTCCCCACCCACTTGGAGATGCAGGGTGCTGAAGCCACAGATTCCTCAAGGGTCCCTGGAGAAGGTGGGGGTCCTAATACTGATTCTGGCTCAATGGGAGGAGGCTGGGCATCAAGCTCAGGCTGGCTCAAAAAAAAAAAAAAAACCAAAAAAACAAAACAATACACTGCTTTTTCCAGTCCTGGGTGGCTCTTAACCTGCATTTCTAGACAACTCTGGGCATCCCATTGACATTTGCCTGGCACCAGGTGAGAAGCAGGTGCCAGTGCTGTCAATCAAAGGGCCATCACTTCCTCTTCCTCTCCTGAGAGGGGCTACTTCTTTTGTTCATTATTGGGCACTTAGTGTTGCTTGGTCAGGGTGGGGTGGGATGGGACTGGGGTGGGGGGTTGCAAAAATTTCCATACTCAGCTGGATGTATGTACCTGGGCAAACCTCAGCCCTTCTGCCCTCCTGAGCAGATGTTTTCATGCTTGTGCCTCAGTGATCCCCTATAAAATGGGGATCATACCCCTGGTGATGCAGGGTATCTGGAGTCTCACATGGGCCCTTGGGCTTTCCAGCACCACCAGGCCTGAGGACCCTCTGTGGGTTACTCTCCCCATGCCCCTGGGGTTCTATGCATGTTACCTGACCTTTATGTTCAGGGACAGGGATTTCCAGAGCTGCAGGGTCACAGCTGATGGGCTGAGATCCTAAGACCCAGGTTAGGTGGCAGGCTGAGCAGTCCTAGGGTAACCAGCTAGGGAGAGGGTGCCAGACTTATAAAGAGAAATGCTAAGTCCCCTGACCCTGGTCACTTGGATGACTGAGGCCTTGATGAGTGGAGTCCTTGACCCTGGGGGCCTGATGACCCCTCCCTCGTGAGTGACCTCCTTGTTCTCACTGAGCCTCTATTTCTCACATGTGAGGTGGGGACTCAGTGCAGATCTTGGAGAGAGGGAGGAAGAACAACGGGGAGGAAATGGAAGTGTTAATGAACCAACTCTGGGGAAGTGGTCTCTCCAATCCCCACACCCTGCCATAGGAGCAAGGCAAGGCTTCTGAGCCTCCAAAGAGGGGGACAGTTGCCCTGAGGACAGCCTGAAGTTTGGACAAGTTGGGTGCACCTCAAACCTGCACCCCAGCAGCCAGCCTCAGCACTTCAAGGGATACCCTGAGAGGTTGGGGAACAGCCTAAGGCCACATGGCTGGGATGCTGGCCCAGAACACACTGGCAGGTCCCCGAAGGTGTCAGCTGCTGCCTCCAGAATTTCTTCAGAGAAGGGGCGTGGGGCTGGCTGGGAGTGGGAAGGGGACCCAAAATTGTGCCCAGGCACCCCCACCCCCATGTGTCCCTCTCAGGCAGGAAACCTGCTCCCGTCAGACACTTGCTAAGAGCCTGGTCCTTCCTTCTGGCCACGAGGCAGCTGGGGCCCTGGGAAGAGCATTAAAATGTCTGGATGACACTTGTTCACCTTTATTATACACAAAGGCCCCTCATCTCCGCCTCTCAAGAGAGCCTCTCCGCCAGCCCTGGGGCGGCCGCTGCCCTGCCGTTTATCTGTAGGGCTGATGGGACGGAGCCCCTTCCCTCCCTCCATCACCGCCTGTCCAGAGCACCTCGCTGTGCAGGCGGGTGGGCTGGGGAGCACGTGGGGGATGAGCAGCTGGGGGCCTGCGGGGGGACTGCCCAGGCCTGTGCCCACCCAAGCAGCAGGTCGCACAGCCTGACACCAGGGGCTCCTGCCCCGCCCCCAGGGCCCCAAGTCAGGCCAGCCCTGTCTCCTGGGAGTGAAGGGTTAGGAACAAGGCCAGCCACTGCGGGCAGAGCCACTGCGGGCAGGGCCACTGCAAACAGGCAGTGAGGAGACAGGCTGGGGACCTTGCGCACTGGTCCTGGCTGGAGGCTGGAGGAGGCTGCAGGAGGGTGTGCAGCAGCTGTCTTTTCCACGGCCTCCAAGTCCGCTTACTTCTCCAGGAAGGCAAAGCTGTGGGAGGTGGAGGCAGTCACATTCCACTTTGCAAAGATGCCTGCCTTCCCCGAGATCCTGCCGTGTGGCCGCGTGCCTGTGGCTGCTGTGTCCGCACCGGTGCGTGTTTGTAACTAAGTCACGTTCCGGGCTCTCCCACATGCAGCAAAGGTGTCAGGGATCCCAGTTGCAGACCTGACTTCTAGCTGGGGGGTCTTCCTCCTTCCCTCACCTCGTCTGAGCACCACCCACTGCAGGCTCAAGCGTCCAGGCTTCGGTGAACTGAAACACACCTTGAAAACCCCAAGGGCGAAGTTCCTTTTGTGCCTCTTTCAGCTGCAGTCATGGCATCCCATGGCGCTGGACATCCCAAGGCATGTAAGGAACTGGGTGCTGGCTCCGGGTGGGCAGATCGGCTGCCTGAGGGTCCACAGCCCTCTCGTCCTTCCTCTCACCTACCCCACCCACCAGTTTGCAGCCTCAGGGGAGTCACAGCCCCCATACCGTGTTTCTCCATCAAGAAAAGAGGGGTGGGAACAGTTGCACAGCAATGGTATGGCCAGTCGATCACTGCCGCATGCTCACTTACTAAACAGTAATTGGGGGTCACCTCTTTTGTGCCCAGTCCTGATCTCAGGAGCAGACATACACGTGAGCAAACCAAGCCCAAGCTCCCAGCCCTCAGAGTTGATATTCTGATCAGGAAGATCTAGTGGATACTGCATTAAAAAAAAAAAATCAGGGGTTGGGGATTTAGCTCAGTGGCAGAGCGCTTGCCTAGCATGCACAAGGCCTCGAGTTTGGTCCTCAGCCCTAAAACAAAAAAATCATTTGAGAGAGTGAAGGACTATGAAGAAGGTCACACTTGTCACATGGGTTGATTCCAGAGATGACATGGGCCAAAGGTATGTGACACACACCAGAGCTGGGTCTCACCCAACACAAGGTGAAGTACATCTCTCCTCCCTTTTTTTTTGGCGGGGTCAACAACTGGCTCTACAGTGCTTCTAGCCTTCTCTCTCATGGACACAAAGCAGCTGCCACAGCTCCAGATATCACACACATACACAGAGAAGCACAATCAAAGGCAGGGATGTGAAGTGTGTGATCTGGAGATGGCACCTGGGATATTCTTCTCTTATTTTCTCAGGGAGGATAACTCTAAAATACCTCCTTCCCAGGGAGTTTTATCTACATTTCGTTGACCAGAACTATCTACCCCTTTCCTATTCTCCTTGGCTAGAAAGTGAAGCCAGGGCCTGGCTCTTCCACCATGCTGGTAAGAGTGGGGAGAGAGTATGGAGGTAGATGTGGGGTGGACTGGACAGTCTTCCAGGCAGGACATCTCAGAACCTGCAACACCTTGGATCTCCAGGCATTTACCAAATATACCTGATGGTTTTCTCCCCGCAGCATCTCACAGGACCACATTCCCAGACTACTTTCTGGGGAGATGCACTGAAGGGAATAGGGACCCCACTGGTTCTTCTTCGGAGTATGGCCATGTTTGAGAGAAGGCCCCTCAGAGGTGGCGTGCGGGATGGCCAGAGGCTGGAGAAGGTGGAATGGTAGGTAGGGATGCCCAGGCCCTCCCTGCTGGGACACACCCAGGGGGAGGCCAGCCAGGCGAATCCTCCAGATGTTGTTTTTGACACATGTAATTGTGGTTGGAGAAGAAACCAAACACTTCGCAGCCCAGACTGATGGACTGAAATTAATTACGCTCAATATCATTCCTATGACTCCCATGCAGGCTAGGAAATTACAGGGGAAATCACCTGAAGTCGTGTTTCCTGAGATGGAATGGGATCAAGCCATAAGCCGGAGCTTCTCCAGGGCAGGAACAAAGGCTTTTTATTTCCTCCTTTCCCTTTCTCCCTCCCTCCTTTCCTGCACTGGGCTCCAGCCACCTTAGTTTTTTCACCATTCTACAAGTGCCCCCCCCCACTGCTCTTGCCCCAGGGCCTTTGCACCTGCTGTTGCCCTAGAGCACTCTTCCCAGAAGTCCATCTGCATAGTTCCTTCTCTGGCATCCTTGGGTCTCTGTTCACAGCCCCTTTCTCAGAAACCCCATGCCAACGTTCCACCCAGGGTCTCCCACAGCACAGAACACCCTGTGACCCTCTGATGAGCAGTTGCCTCCTGGATTCTCCACCTTCACACAGGGCCCATCTAGGGGTAGATGGTCAAGGATTCGTGCATTCTTTATCCATTCACTCGAGAAACACTGATTGGTGCTGACCAGGGAGGTGGAGGTCATTAGAATCCCTCATGCACTGCTCCTTCTGGTGGGGGAGACAGATGTGTAAACAGAACATCATGAAGCCAGGCTGTAAGGGGGTGCTGCTGAGCTACCCTGGATGGGGGTGGGCGCAGGGAAACTGCCACAGGAAGCCCAGCTGAGCTGAAAAGGACCCAAAACCACCAACTTGGTGCACCTGCAGGTGCCCAGGAGAGTTGGTGGGCGAGGATTTGGGGCCTCCATCCCCAGCGCTGATGGAAGCATAGTTGTTCCACTATGGTGCATTTTTACCTGTCTCTCCCTATGTGCTGAACCAGCCCGCTGGAGGTGTCACTCACCGTGTCCTGGCCCACTGCCCTGAGGGCGGAGGTGGGAAGAGCGCAGACAAGCCCCTTCCTGTGACTGGGATGAGGCCTCAGGTGCACAAGGTGCAGCCCCGCCTCCCAGCCCCTCCTCCTCCACACCCTAAGCCCTCTGTTTACAAGAGGAGCGGCCAGCAATACAAATCACCTGCCTCGCTAATGGACCCGCCGCCTGCCGAGGCTGGCCCTCTGACAGCTGCTGGACGCTTTTAGGAAAGGCTTTTGACTCCCGGTGACATTAGGGTACGATCTCCAGCTTCAGGCCCCCGCCCCCACCCACAGACTCACACAAAGAAGGGCTCTGAGCAGAACTGAGCAGGAAGAGGCCAGGGTACCCAGCACCAGGGATACTTCCATCTCCTCAGGAAGGCAGGCAAAGCAAGAGGCCAGGCAGTCACACCCGCAAAAGACAGGCCTTCACCATGACTCTGCAGAGCTGTAAAGTCTGGGGCCCAGGGGCATGTCCTCCACCAGGTCCCTTTGGGTCCCAGCACAGGTGGTGCCTGGCAGGTCCCCACCCTCTCCTGATTTCTCCAGCTTCAGCACTTCCTCCCACTGCCTATCAGCTCAGGACACCCAGGCAGGGATATCCTAACACTGCGAGACTTGGGATGGGGTGGCACCCCCTTTTCAGTGCTCTGCACACCCTGGGTGGTTCTGGGAGCAAACCTAGCCGGCGGATCTCCCAGGCTCTGGCTAGAATTGAATAATCACTGTTTGGTTCCTTTTTCCACTGTGTTTCAATTGACAGCACCTTCTCCTGGGTCTCATTGTGATGGAAAAAGTCTCCTTTGAAACAAATTAATTTGCATAAAAGGAAACAAACATGTGAAGGGAACATAGGTGAGTGGAGGATGTGGCAGAGCTAAAGTTGGCCTGTGATATGATGCCCAAGTCAATGGACATTCTCTGCCACCCCCCAGCCCCATGGACCTGACACACAGGAAGCTGGGATCATGACCCAGCAGAAGCAGGCATGCCTCTCTTTCATGCAGCCCCTTCCCCTTGGCACTGACCGCGGAATGCAATGCCAGCCCTTCTCTGGATGTCAGGGAGCTACCTTTGCCCTGCCAGGAGATAATGAGGGATGGAGGGTGGAAGAAAATACCAGCCTGTCCCCTCCCCTCAACTCCTCTGCACTGACCAAGGTTGGAGCGCCCCGGGAGGGGCTGACTTGGCCAGTGGCACACCTCTCTCCACTCCACCAGCCTCAGATGGTTTCAACTTCCTGCAGGTGCAACCTCAGGGTGGCCCAGCTCCTCTGACACCTGGTGGCCAATTCTCTGCATTTAGTACTTTTCTTTCATTTTTTTTCTTTTTTCACTGCTGGAGATGAGCCCCGCACATGCGCTTTACCACCGAGCTACACCCCCAACCTTAAGTCCCCTTTTTTTGTAAACACAAGGAGGCCTGTCTCTTGTCCTTCTACCTGTGGCTGAGACTCCCAATTCTCCCAGCCCCTGGGGCCTGCAATATCAGATAAGTCACAAGAGCCCAACACACCTACAGCATCTGTCCCTCTCGGGACTCCTCTGCGGTGGGCACTTTGCATTCTGCTGTAAAGATTTCCTGTACTGCAAATTCAAAATCTCCATGGTCTTCTGCCCCATCTGTGGGCCAGCGGTGGCCTAGCTGGGACCTGAGCTTCCTCTGATTTCTGTGGGGTTCGTCTGACACAAACACATGGACATGCTCAGAAAGGGTCAGGAGGCCACAGCCCACTCCCAGTGAAGCCGTTCACCCACCCGATGCTCCAGGGCCCTTCACTGCCTCCCACACCTCTTCAGCACTCCTGTGCACCATAGCAGGGAGGGTCCACTGCCTCTCTGCCCTCGGTGAGGTAAAGCTGGTGCAAGCAGCTTCTTCCCTTCTTAAGTGATTTCTATAGGAAAAATTCAAGAGGGGGATTACTTCGCCAAAGGATATGAGCATCGGAGGGGCTGGTTCCAAGGTTTTTAATGTCTCAATTGCAAACAGTTAAGCAAGCTAAAACCACTTATCATCTTAGGTACTGATGGACAATTTTTCCCTTTATTTATTAACCACAAATGGGTTGGTCTCTGTTTCAAAAAATTCCAAGTAGTCATTAATTATTCCTGAAGATTGCAGGGTTTTAGAGGAGTTTTGGAACCAAATGCTGCAGGAATCCCTGCTTCCCCAACAAATCTACCCGCCCTCACTGCCTGATGGCAACCAGGAGCCAGAATGAAGAAGGCAGGGACTTTAAGAAACAGTTTTGAGACCCTACTCAGTGCCATCTCAAAGAATTATTAATATGTATAATGACATAAGCATTTTATTGAGAGATAATTCCCATAACATCAAATTCACCCTATTATTATTATCATCATCATCATATCAGAGATTGAACCCAGGGGCACTTAACCACTGAGTCACATTCCCAGCCCTTTCTTAAAAAAAAAAAAAAAACAAAACAGGGCCTCACTAAGTTGCTTATGGGTTCACTAAGTTTCTGGGGCTGGCTTTGACCTTGCAGTTCTCTTGCCTCAGCCTCTTGAGCTGCTGGGATTACAGACATGCACCACTGCACCTGACGAAATTCACCCTTTTCAGGTATGCACCTCAGTGGCTCTTATGTTTAGAGTTGTGCCAACATCACCACCAATCTGAGAGCATTTTCATTACTCTAAAAGGAAGCCCAGTGTCCATTAGCAGTTCCAAAGCCCCTGGCAGCCAGCAATCTCTTTTCTGACTCTACAGATTTGCCTCTTTGGGACACTTGATATAAATGAATCGCACACTATTTCGTGATTGCAGGTCGTTGTTTCCAACTCCTGGCTGTTGTCAGTGATATCGATGTGAACATTCACGGACAAGTTTTTTGTGTGGATGTTTCCAGTTCTCTTGAGCATACCTAGGGGTGGCTGGCTGGGTCATACGGTAATTCTGTGGTTAGGATTTTGAGAAACCACCAAACCGTGTTCCAGAGAGGCTGCTCCATTTTGCATTCCCCGGCGATGTACATTTCGATCCCTCACATCCTCACTAACACTTGTTGTTTTCTGTCCTTTCGATTTTTGCCCTCCTAGTGATTTCATCTGCGTTTCCCTGAACATCTTTGCAAGCTTGTTGGCATTAGGGTTGCTCCTTCGGAGATGTGTCCATTTGGATCCCTTGCCCATTTTTAAATTGGGTTGTTTGTCATTATTGGCCAAACTTTTCTCCCACTCTATGGGTTGTGTTTTCACATTCTTCATGTTGTCCTTTGAAGCACAAAAGTTTTTAATTTCGAAAAGTCCAATTTATCTCTTTTTCTTCTGTTGCTTGTGCATTCGGTGCCATGTCTAAGAATCTACTGTCAAATTCAAGGCCACAAAGATTTAGTCGTATGTTTCTTCTAAAAGCTTTGTAGTTTATCTCCTGCGTTGAGATCTTTGATCCATTTTGAGTTAATTTTTGCAGAGAGTGGGTTTGTATAGTGTTCCTTGGAACACTTGGTTTTTAAAGCTGACTACCTTGAAATGATACTTTATGAGAAACAGTTGCGACGTCTGGTTTATGTTGTCTTTATTTCTAGCAATGCTCCTTGGCTTTGGAAGATGTCTTACCAAAAGGACTCCCTGCGTTATCTCCCTCCTCCCCCGGCCTTGCGGCCTTGCATGTCAGTGTGAGGGACATGCAACTGAGACTCACGCAAGGGTCAGAGGGACAGAGTGAGTGGGGCCTATGCTCTTTCCTAACGCTCTTCTGTCCCGTTGTCACAGCCAGCTGACGAGCTTGGCCAGAAAGTGGGGTGGCCTCCAGACTTCTCATTCATTCTGCCACAGAAACCCCAATCTACTGACTGCATCGGGTTGTTTGAAGTGTAGGTGGAGATTTAGGGCAGGATTTTCCATGCTTAAATCAATGGCCTCATCTGTGGAAAGAAAGGAGGGAGGGAGGAAAGGAAAAATGAAGGAAGGGAGGAAGGAAAGAATGGAGGGAGGAGGGCTAGAGCAGTGGCTCAGTGGTTACAGCCTTTCGTGCTCAAGTACGCGGATTCAAACCTCAGCACCATGTACACAATGAAGTGTCTGAGCAACGAAATTCCATGAAAAACTAAATGAAACTGATTCTCTCTCTCTAAAAAAAAAAAAAAGAAGAAGAAGAATGAAGGGAGGGTTAATTCTTCAAAGGAGTCAGAACTGAGCTTCTCTCTGGCCCTCTGAGTAGAATGTACCAACATGAGAACAGGAATTAAGCCAAACTGCAGCTTGTCACTAAAGAACTTGGATCCAGGGGGACAAGCCTGTTACCAAAACTGCGGGGGAAAAGCAGAGCCTGGGTGTTGCAGGAGACCACTGAGCCCCAGGAGCCCTACCTGGAGGTAGCCCCCAGTTCAAGCCCATCTTCCGCTGGCTGGTGACCTCAGTGATCCTGGCAGCCACATGCCCTCCTCATGGGGGCTCAGGTGCCTCATCTGTCAACCGTGGTGGCTGGTGCGGGACCCTCTGGCCAGACAGGCTGAGACCCTAAGTGCTGCTGGAGTTAAGGCAGTTAGACAATCTCAGGACCTGTCAGGGAGCCCTGGTAGCAGGGTGAGTGATGGTCCCAGGGGATTGACCAGCTGTTTGGGTGTTCATAAACACAGCCTTAGAGTGGCCCATGATGCCCATCCATCTTACACTCGGGCCGCGCCCCGGTGGCTTTCAGAGTGGCCCTCATTGACACCACTGTTGGCCCCTTCCGGTGGTGCCCTGGCTGAGCTGGACCCCTGACGGGCTCTCAGATGGATGATCTCCACCGCGGGGGTGTCACAGCTCAGGGCAGCCTGAGGGGGGTACCAGGAGCTTCAGCAGGAAGATCTGGTGGATGCAGAAGAATGCTGTGAAGCCCAGCTCCTCCAAGTCCAGGAGAGAGCCAGCTCAGTAGCAGATTTGCATTTCCTGTTTTACTGAGAGTCTGCTCCCTTCCCCACAGCTGAAGCCGCAGCCCTTTGAGGTCTATCTCCCGGCCACAGAGAGGACATGATGCCCAACCTGGCACAGGCCTCCACTGGGGGCTAATAGAGAGCAGTGGGGACTGTGGCCAGCGGGGTCCCTCAGGAGTCCAGATCCGGGATGGCAGTGGTTTCTGATTCCTCAGGGACCCCCAGTACAAACACGCCCACCTTCTGCAGCTTCTGGGTCTGACCACAGAGATTCCTCCTTGACTGCTGATCAGGGTCAAAGTCTGAAGAGAAGAAACTGAATCCACCCTGAGCTCACCGAGGCCAGACAGTGTATGGATCACTTGCTGCTGGCCTCTTTGACAGCACGGTGGCCCAACTTCACGGAGGTCTGGTGACACACCCAAGGTCACCCAGAGGGTGTCCCACAGTGTCAGAATGTGCAGTTTGACAAGCTTGTCTGTCCCGCTGTTTTCTGCAATATGCCTCAGGGTCCCCCGGGGGAGGGTTCCTGTTGGGGACCGCCCAAAGGCCCAGCTTTGGCCGCAGACAGAGGTGGGATTCACACACCCACAGGCACCTAGTGTTGAAGAGGGTCCTACCTGAGCTGGGGGGAGGCAGAGGACTTGCAGAGGCAGCTGAGGACATTCCCCGGTTCCTGTTCATGGCACTGGCTTTATACTGTCCCCCTTCCTGCCTGCTGGACATGACAGAGAGCTCCTCACCTGTCAGGCAGCAATCCGTGTCTGTGTCTTTCTTTTCTTATTTCTGATCTCTGCCTCACCCCACCCTTCTGGGGTCCTAGCTCTGATGTTGAGGCCCTGGGCCTCCATCATCTCCCCCAGCCGCAGGATCAGCCTTTAGAGACCTGGGCTCAGCAAGTGGATCTCACTCCTCACTGCTTAGGCTGTCTTCAGGTTTAACAGCTCCAGCTCCCCAGGAGCTGAAATTTGCAGCTCCCTCCTCATCTAGTGGCCTCCTGCTGCCCCCTCCCCAGGGTCCCAGCCCCAGGGAGCTCAATTTGCTCCCCTGACTGCCCACTTTGGCCACTTGCGGGTAGAAAGCCTTTCTGGTGTGGAACATTCCAGCACCCATTGCACTCTCAGCTTAACACAAACGAGCTTCAAGCAGCTGGGGTGTGTAGCTTCGGGCTGGCAGCCCTGACTTCTTCCCCAGTGCTAATTGAGGTCCCTGAATGATTGACAAGCCAGCCCACGTGGGCACAGAGCGTGATCAACAGAAATGCATCTTTGTGTGTTCTGATGTAGGGTGCTAGGTGTTTTGGTCACTGCCGCAGAAAGAACCCAGCCCGCTCTCACTGAAGGACCCAGCAACTATCCCAAGCACAGGAAGCTCTCCTCAGTGCCACTGCCTTTCCTGAACAGACCCGGACACACCGGGAACTCGAAACATGTTTGTTGAATGAGTGAAGGAAGGAGTAAATATTTTTTTTTTCCACTCAGTGGTCTCTCAAGGACTATTTTATCTGTTGAGCTAAGTTCCAGACTTCACACTAGGACCTGCCTGGTCCTTGTCAATATCCTCAGCCTCAGTGCCTCCCTGCCCCTCCCTTCTGAACCACCATGTTAGTCAGCTTTCCGTTACTGTAATAAAATACCCAAGACAATCAATTTAAAGGAGGAAAGATAAAATAATTTTGGCTCACAGTTTTGAAAGTTTAAATCCAAGGTCGCTTGGCCCAATTGCTTTGGTCCTGTGGTGGCAGTGTACATCAGGGAGGGAAGGTTGGGTAAAGGAGGCTTGTCACCTCGTAGCTGGTACGAAGCAAAGAGAGGAAGTAGCTGTGATCCTAATATCGCCCCGATGAATATCTTCCCCCAGAGCATCCATCTCTGACCACTCTCACCTCAAGCCGCCATCTACACACATCACATTTTTTTCTTGTTTGTTTTTGGTTTTTATATTTTATTTGGAAATAATAAAAAAAATTATTTTTTCTTTTTTTTAAAGTTTTTATTTTTTTTTTAAGAGAGAGGGACAGTGAGAGAGACAGAGAAAGAGAGAAACAACTTTATTTAGTTTTTTCACATGGCCTTAGTTGCTCCAACACTGAGTTGTTTACGTGGTGCTGGGGTTTGAATCCGGATCCTCATGCTTGCCAGGCAAGCGCCGAAACTGCTGAGCCACCGCTCCAGCCCATGAAATGATAAAAAATTTACAGTAAAGTTGCAGGGATGAGAATGGGACAAATCACCTGCATCTTCCTCACCAACTATTTGCTTTTTATTATCCACTTTATTGCTCTGTTCACTCTGTCAGTCTGTCTGTGACACACACACACACACACACACACACACACACACACAGACGATTTGAGGCTAATCTGCAGCCACCAAGGCCCTTCACCCCTAAGTACGTCAGTGAAGGGCACATTTCCCAAAAATGTATCCATGGTTCAGCTCTCAACGTCAGTAAAGTTAATATAAGTTCAATACTTCACCCTGCCAGCTGCCAGCTGTGTGTCAGTTTTGTGAGCAGACCTACTAATGTCCTTTAGGGTGTCTCTTTTCCTTCCAGCACCTGTCACCATCTGGGGTCAGGTATTGTATTCAGCTGCTAGGCCTCTTGAGTCTTTGGTCTAAAATGGTCTCCACAGTCTGTTTTTGTCTTTTATTACATTGACAGTTTTGAAAAGTGCAGTCATTTTGGCAGAACGTTCCTCGCTTGGTGTTGGTCTGGGTTTCTGCCTGTGTGGGCATCATTTTTCCAGCTGGGGCCTCAGGGGTGTGAGGGATGAGCACTTGCACTGCACCCAGCCTCACCTCCACAGTGGCAGTAGATTTTGTCTGACTTCTCTGTGGGCGACTTCCTTTTCCTCCTTGCATTTAATCCACTGGCTGAGGACACTGTAAGGAGATGCAGGCATCCTGCTTCTCAGCAAAGCTTTTGCAGATTTAGCATTGGTGTGCAGTTCCTCTCTGCAATGCTCTTTGTACTGGTGGCTGCAAAATGCTGGTTTTCCAACCCAAATCCTCTTGCCACCTTTATCTGCTGGCCTCACTGCTCCCCATTCATGTGTCTATTGAGTATGATAATGGATCGGTTATAATCATTACCTTCCTTAATGATTTGGATACTTGCTTTGTCTTATGTTCGGCCACTAAGAGCCCCGTCCAGCTGGCTCCTGTGTCCTTGTTAAATGGCACTATCATTATTTGGTGTTACTTTCTTACTCTGTCCTATAACAATACATTTCAGGATCACACTGCATTGATGCTGCCCAATTTGCAATCAGCCTTTTCTCTGGAGAGCCCTGGTTCCTTCCCCACAGGGGCATGGTATGAGAGACAGAGTTCTAGGTACCCGCAGGGCTCAATCATCACAAAGTGGACGCATGCATCCCAGTCCTCACGGCACGCACCTCGTCGTCTTCTAGCATGTCACGCTGTCCTGCTCTTTATAGCACACATGGAATGATCTGAGTGACTCACCTGTCACTCATTCATCCTTTAGCTCTCTGACCCAGCCCTAGGTTTCCTGGTGGCAGGGACTGGCCTTCTTGTCTTTTGCTGTGTGTCTGGAGTAAAGGGTGTCTTTAAGGTCTCTTTAGGAGTGAGTGTGCCTCTTCAGGCCCCAGGAAGCTTTGACTGAGGTCATCAAGTTTGGAGCGAGGGGCCACACAGAACAAGCCAGCTGTTGGACCTTGTGTTCTTAGGTAGACTAGCTGTCAGGCAGCAGCTGTGCATCTCTGCTACCTGCCTCCTGGTCCTCCTGAGGCCAGCCCGCAGGCCACGCGACCACCACATAACTGTCCCTATTGGCTATAGGTGGAGTCCTAACTGCAGTCCTCCCTTTCAGGTACCAGAGCCCCATTTTACAGATGGGAAAACTGAGTCTCTGAAAGGCTCTGACACCTCTTCGCAAAGAGGTCATGGAGTGGGTTTCTGTCCAAATTTTTATCCAATGCATCCTGAACAGCCCCCGGGGTCTGAGCTTTGGTCTTGCAGAGGGAATCAGCTGTGCTTTGCAACTTCAGTGGGGCACGTGAACAATGTTCTTTAATTTTCCTTGTCTGAGACCCTTCCCGAATTCCTGATTTGCCTTTCCTGAGTTCCAAGGGTATAAAAACCCCAAGGGACCAAGCTTGCTGACCCATCTTCTGCCTGGACTATAGCGGGAGGAAATGGACTCACCAGCTTCCGTCACCACTAGGGAGCTTCCACGTATCCCTCCCCCTTCTGAGCCTCAGTTTCTTCATCTGTAACTGGGGCTAAGTATCCTCCCCACTGCAGGGTTGTTGGGGAGGGGGACTCCCACTCCCCAGGCCTTGGGAATGCGCCCCAAGGAGTCCCGTTGCTGCCCCTACTCTTTACTGTGTGACCAGCAGACATGAGAAAGGGACGGGCAGCTCATTTTTCAAACAAAACGGTATCAGATGTGTGATTTGGTTTAAAAAAATATATTTCTGGCAATGGCTTGAGCTGTGCTCAAGAGAGACCCAGGGTGGGGGAGGAGGTGGAAGGGAGGCCGTTCCAGTGGCTTAAAACACCCCAGATAAGTGTGCAGTGATTAAGCGCCACCATTAGCTCTAATGGGCAATAATTGGTGATGAGAAATAATTTTCTAGGGCACAACTGCCCCTGGTGCCCCCATGCCCCGGCCCCAGCGGGGGGACAACCAAGGAGCTGATTAACTCCTGGGCTGGAGGAAATGTCGGAGGCACAAAAAGTTTCCAGATTCGAGGGTAATTGGAAGAAGTTATTTCACTTTCCACATCAGGCTGATGAGGGGCCACCCACCTGCTGCGAGGGAGGGGCTTCCTGCCCAGGAATGGGCGGAGGGCCACTGCACAGGGGCTAGGCAGAGAGAGGGCAGCTGATGCCATGGAGGTTGAGGGCAATTGCCACCTGTGTCCCTACCAGCCAAGCGACCTGGGGTAAGTCACTCACGGGGTCTTTCTCTTCTGTCCTGACTTGCACAGACGTGCAAACCCACCAGCAGGCAGCCCAGCTTTCCCCAGAGTGCACCCTACACTTTCAGGTGTCTTTGTGGGACTTAGTGCAAGATGCCCTGTTGGCTGGCAGTTGCAACCTCCCCCTGGAGCACCAGGTATGCCTAGTGGGAGCTAGTTGGACACCTTGGAGCTCCTGTGTGTAGTGCACAACCTGCCCAACAGTCCACAACAACCTGGCTGTGCTCACAGCTCCACTGCCTCTTTGCTGTCCCCTCAGCCTGTCCCCAGAAGGGGTTTCACATGGGTGAAACTAAAGGGCCCTTTCCATCCTAACTCCCTAGCTACTCCTTCATTCTCCAAACTTACTCTGTTTCTAAGAGCTGCCTTTCTCTCTACCCTGACCTCACTCCCCTCCTCTGCAATCCAAAACATAAATTCCCCCTTCCAACCCCTATCCTTGAGACCCCCTTATCACTGTCCCTAGCCTGACCTCTCTCTCTGAAAAGCCTCTTGCCCCTGAAATGTCCCTTACACACTGACCATCTCTTTCTCAGATCTGTGCCTCTTCCTGGGTCCACAGCCCTGCTGTCTCCCTTACCTGGGCAGTCTATGATATGACTGATCCCTGGTGCTCACAGCTCCCAGCCCCAAACTGGGAGTCCTCATGAGCTGGCCTATGGGTTCACCACCCCAACACTGTGGGTCAGAATGAGCTCCAGCATGGGAGCTGACACTTCAAGGTGTGTGTGCTGGATCCCTCTCTCTCTATTTCTTTTCTCCACTCCCTCCCCTCTCTCCAGAGTGGCTCTGATCCAGCTAAGCAAGTAAAGTTCCTGTCTTGCTGAAGCTGGTGTTCTAACAGCAAACCAGACAAGAACCAAACAGTGGACTGACTACTCTCAAAGAGGGAAAAGCATTGAAAGTGGAGTAAATCATGCCCAAAAGCCGGGAGACTGGTAAGGTATTGGTCAAATGAATGAATGAGTGGCAAGAACAGAGCTGAGATCCTGTTGGGGCCCTCAGAGAGGAGAGTCCATACAACAGGAACCCCTTTCCTTCCTCCAGCTAAGGGCTATAGTGCTCTGCCAGGGATGGGACTGAGATCCTGGTCACAGGAGGCATGCAACCAGGGCTTGGAGGGCTGCACCCTGGGATTTTGAGGGAGCTTAGATGGGATGATTCAGTGGGAGTTGGCGCAGGATGAACACCCCACATCAACTCTCCTTGCTGTGCCCACTGCCATCTGCAGGCCAGGGCCTCAGCTCCCAAACTGCGGGTGTCGAGAGCCCCACGATGCCTCCATTGCTGGCCAGCTGTGTGACTGCAGGCAGGCTGCTGAATCTCTACGGGCCACAGTGTCATCCTCTGGAATGAGAATCATGGTGTCACCAACCTTATAGGATGGCTTGAGGGGGAACGAAGCTGGCTACAGAGACACTTGCAGCGCTGCCTGGTGTCCAGCAAGAACAGTTGGTAGGATCCCTGCACAGGACACAGTTCAGGGCTCCGGGGGCCCACAATCTATTCTTCATCCGCAGTGACCCAAGAACGGCAGGGTCAGCAGTAAGTGCAATGCTGTCCTGAGCACCAAGGACATGTTTGCTTATTCTGCTTTTCAACACCTCAGTGAGGCGGGACTCTTGTGAGCCCACTCCACCCCAGACTCTGAGGCAGAGAGCTCCAGTAACTTGCTGCAAGAGCACAGGCAGGAGGGTTGTGGCCCTTGGAGGCAAGCGCTCTGGCTTCAGTCTGTGCTCTTAGCTTTTCAGCTATACGACCCCAAATGCAATTATTATTATCACCATTACCACGGCCACTGTCCTCCTCATTACTGAGAACACAACCCGCGGTGTACAAGTTGTATCAACACCACCGTTCTTCTGTGGTTCCACCCTCTCCACCCGATAGCAAACCCAGGATCGGGCATGTCACCGCCAGGCGGCGCTGCGCAGCGCGGTGGGGGACCGCAGGTGAGCCCGAGAGACCTGGACACGCACCTGCAGGAGGGGGAGAAGGGTGCTGCGTAGCGGCGGGGAGTGGCCCCTCCCGGGGGCGGGCGGGGGCTTTCAGCAGCTCGTCCGGGAACATTTGCATGTAATTTGGGAGCGGGTCACATGTGGGAGTCATCAGGCGGAGGAAAGGCTCAATCAGGGCCTAATCACTGTCTGTTTGGAGGGGTCTGGGCCCAAGTGAAAAATGAAAACGGGCCTATTTTGCTTGAGTGACAGCCATCAGCGGCCACCTTTGACCTCCCCACTCGGGGTCTGCCCGAGCTTAAAAACCAATCATCAGGGAAGGGGCGGGAGGGGGACCCCCCTCCCCTCCCCCATTCCTTTTCCCTCCTGAACCTGGGTTTGTAGGATTCATTCATGCATCACTTTGCGCATTCATTCTTTCAACAATCCAGCCCCGAGCAGATGCGTGGGGGTGTGGTGACATGTCACTTGCTATGCAGGTGACCTTGGGCAGGTGACTATCAGTGTTCCCATCTATGGTATGGGTGCAAGAAGCGTGCCCAGAACGGCTGGTGTGTGTAAGTGTGGCGCTGAGCACCGGAAGCGGTCCCAGAGGGCGTGATTGAAGCACTGAGAGGCAGGGGCCACGCGGCTGGGGACCGGCCTGACTCCCGAGCTTTGTGAGAGGGGCTGTGATTCAGGAACAAGGAGTGGGGTAAGGGGCTCCGAATCCCTTTCCTCCTGACATCTTGCACGTGGAGCAGAGCGTGGACCCCAACATACAGAAGGGCCTCTGCCGGGTGGCAGGATAGGAGGGGTGTGCAGGCCAGGGTAGCAGAGCTGAGGCAGAGAGGACAGGTGAGCCAACCCCTCTCTTTACCCCCAGCGACAGCTCCGCACAGCAAGCCAGGCAGTTCACAGCACCTAGGGACTTGCCCTCCACCAGCTTCCTCCCAAAGGGTCTCCAGGTCCCCAGAGACCCTAAAGGCCTGCAACCGTTGGCCTCCGGGGTGACTTGCAACGCTGTTCCCCGGGCGTCGCGCGGAGCCGCCCATTGCTTGGACGGGGGCGAGCTCGGGGAGGAAGCTCGGAGCTGAGGCCCCTCCACGCCGGCTGCCTGGCCCTGGCCACCGAGCGCCTGCCCTGGCTTCCCAGTGGAACCATTTGCCCCGCAGGGTCCGGGGCGGCGCGCGCGGCGGAGCTGGCGGCTGTCCCTGCTCCCAGCCCGGAGGAAGGGCCGGGCGGCGCGGGCGGGGCCGGTACATTAGCGCCCGCGGCTGGCCGCGGGTGTTTATCGGGATGTGGAACGGGCCTCCAGGAAACCGTCTGGCAGGCCGGGCTTCAGCAAATGGATTGCCAATTAATCAGCATCTATTTATGAGAACGTTTAAACCATTATTAATGTAGTGTAAATACGGAACCGCTGGCGGCCCAGGGCGGGCGGGCAGGGGGCCATCTGCGAGGCTGCCATCACATTCCAGGGGTCGCTCCCACCCTCCTGGGGAGGGGACCCCGCCCCACCCCCACCGAGCCCGCTGCTCCAGGTGCCGCTTCCTCCCGCGGTGCCCTGCTGAGTTCTGAGGCCTGTGGCCGCGGTCCCCCCTCTGCAGGGTTCTCAACAGGTTCTCACTGAAGATGCTGAACAGTCCCAGTGGCTCAGTCACTCTGCTGAATTCTGGCGGCTGCCCCTGGCCTGCCAGCGCCTGAGTGCCTTGGGGAGAGGGAGCAGGTGTTGCAGCAGAACCCTGTCCTTTCTTCCCCTCCGTCCCCCTTGCTCTGGACCCATAGGCTGCAGGCCCCTGGGTCAGCTCCTGACTGGGCTCAAGCCTGGGGAGGCAGGGGTGGCACTCTCCCAGCACCCCCTTCCCTCCAGGCCTGGGGGGCTAACAGCTCCCCCTCCCACTTCCATCTCATTCCTTTCTCCAGCTTTCTCCAAAGACACTGACTGAGCCCCCCAGGCTTTTCTCTGATCTGTCAGGGCCTCCAACATGTGTGGGGACAAGCTGAGTAGCCTTCTCAGAGCCAGTCAGAGGAGACAGGGTGCAGGGGAGGGCATGCTGCTATCTGGAGACACTGCAGGAAATCCCACGATCCTTGGTTCTCAGTGTCACCTCTGATGACTTTTTTCCCCTTCTTTTTACTATTTACCCATTTTACAGATGAGAGATTAAGGCCACAGACACAGTGACATACAACCTAAGAGCTTTGCAAATGCCTTCTAAAGTTTTCGAGTCCCTCAGCTTCGTGAACAGGGCTCACCTGGGCCTGCCTCCTCAGTGCTGTGCACCAAGGTGGCTGGACATCTGAGATGTGGTCATCAAACAGGAGGTTGCTCAGAGAGGTCCATCTGCAAAAGAGAAAAGCTATGAACTTGGAACTTTTAAGGTGGCAGAATGGCATGGGATAGATAGCCATTGCCTCCTATCCATCACCTGCTCCCTAACTTGGGGAGCACTGGAAGGGTCTAAAGATCCTACCCAAGTCACTGCCCTGCACCATGGCCAGTTAGACTTTTGGTTTATATTTGTTCCTTTCTTCACTCAGCTCTGTGCCCCCTGCTTGTGGGGACAGTGTTTCCATCATCTTCGCATCCTAGTGCCACCAGGAGACATGATCTAACGTTTGTTGACTGATCATTTGGGAAATTTCCGCTCGGCCATTTTTCCATGTTTCCCTTACGTTCCATCCTTGCCACTCCACCAGCATCCCTAGCCCAGAGGCATAGAGGGGACTGAAGAGCCAGGATAGAGTCGCAAAGCCGTTGAGATGGACCCCTCATCTATCCTAGCCTGCCAAAGTGGGAACGCCAGGCCCCAAAGACAGTAACCCACCCCTGGTTACCCAGCACCCCAGGAAGCCAAGACTTCTGATGTCCTGAACCCCCTCCCCACCTCCCGGAGCTGGGCTGCTTCAGACACCAACCCAGGCCCTGTACAATGGCACACAGGAAGGGGAGAGAACAAAGACGTGGCATGTGCCCCTATTTCCCAGCCCCGCTCCCCACCCCCCATTAGCCCAGCAAGGCTTGTTTATATTACAGCAGGAATTATTCCAGCCCTAATCAGAGGCCCTGTGAGGTTTCGGCATTCGAGGTATTTCTTTACCCAAGGACACTCTCCAATCCTATAATTTCCATTTCCCTAGACGCCCCTGATTGAAAGCAAACATTTTTATATTTGGAAAGGAAAAGGGCTGTGTGCTATTCATAGCCCAGCCGGCTGTCCAGAGTTAGGCCCTAGGGGGCCACAGACCAAGGCGAAGCCTATGGGACAGATCTGGGAAGGCACAGGAGTCAGAGGGCTGGGGAGACCCCAGCTTGTGGGGAGTCTAGGGGACAGAGGCGGAACTGCTTGTCCCTGAATGACTGCAAGGCACTGGGTGAGGGGACCGCTGGGCAGGGAGGGCACAGCTGGATGAGACAGGTGAAGTTACAACCTGAACCTCTTCCTCATCCTTAACCCTTCACCAGGAGCTTCCCTTTACCTTTTCCAGGTGAGGACACTGAGGTCTCTCACAGGGATAGGACAGCATGCAATATTAACAGTGGCTTGTGGATGCCCCACATTGAAGCACAGAGCCCATCATTTCCTGGAAAGGACTTTGAAAAGCCCACTGTCTAGGAGACCCCCAGTCTCCATCTTGGGTCTTCTGTTGTCCCAGGACCTAAGTCCCGTCTCTCTTTCCAGTTTATCCACCCATCGCTGCACAATTTCTGGGTCCTAAATCCTGGCCTGTCTATCCCCTCTACCCTGAGTCTTCATTACTTCAGCCAGTGGACGCGGCTTCTCTTGACTCCATCACAGAAGAGCAGGCAAGGACCATGTGTCCTTCTCTGTGAGGGTCAAAAGTCCCCTTCCTTGGAACCATGTGTATCTAGTCTCTTCAGTGTGTCAGAAGAACTGCTAACCCTAGTAGAAGGACATGTCTGTCAATCCTTTGAAGTAGACTTTATTGTTATTTTACGGATGAAGAGACTAAGGCTTGGGGAGCTTAAGGAAAATCACCATGGTCCCATCCACATCCCTTGAATCACAGAGCCTCAGTGTCCGTCTTGTAAGGCCAGGCAATGTGGGTGTTATGGATTAGATATGAGGTATCCCCTAAAAACTCAAGTGTGAGACAATGCAAGAATTTTCAGAGGTGAAACGACTGGGTTATGAGAGCCTTCACCCAATCACTGGATCAATCGCTCATATGGACTACCTGTTGGCAGGTGGGGTGTGGCTGGAGGAGGCGGTCACTGGGGGGTGTGCCTTTGGGGTTTGTGTTTTGTTCCTGGCAAGCGGATCTCTCATTCTGCTGCCTGGATTGCAATGCCCTGAGCGGCTTTCCTCCACCATATCCTTCCACCTCCTGCCCAGAGCTATGGAGTGGGCCCACCATAGACTGCATCTCGGAAATCCTGAGCCAAAATAAACTTTCTTCACCTACAGTTGTTTTGGATTGGTCTTTAACTTTCGCAACAAAAAACCTGATTAAAACAGTGAATTTGGGGTTGGGGGTTTAGCTCAGCGGCAGAGCACTTGCCTAGCACGCGCAAGGCCCCAAGTTTGGTCCTCAGCCCTAAAAAAAACAGTGAATTTGGAGTCACAGTCTGCCTGGGGAGGAGGAATATCCTCTATTCTTATTTGAATAAAGATATATCAAGGAATAAATTCATATTGTTGGAGTGATTAAGAGACTGTATTAGGATTCCATTTTTCCCTTTAAAAATTAAAATTTTGTTTTGGTCAATCATGAATTTTGTTTGCACAGTTGAGTTTGCTTTATGGAAATGTAACTGACTGTTTTAGTCAGCTCTTTCATTGCTGTGACTAACAGACCCAACAAGAACAATTTTAGGAGGAAAGTTTTTGGGGGGGCTCACAGTTTCAGAGGTCTTGGTCTGTAGAAGGCTGGCTCCATTCCTTGGGGCTCGAGGTAAGACTGAGAGCATCATGGCAGAAGAGTGTGGTGGAGGGAAGTGGCTCTGGGCATTGCCAGGAAGGGGGGGGGAGAGAGAGAGAGAGAGAGAGAGAGAGAGAGAGAGACTCCATGTCAGATACAAAATGTTCACCCCAAAGACATGCCCCCATTGACCCACCTCCTCCAGCCACACCCTACCAGCCCACAGTTACCAGTTAATTGCTATCAGGGAATAACTCACTGATTGAATTGAGGCTCTTATAACCGAATCATTTCACCTCAGCCTTCTTGGATTGTCTCACATGAGCTTTTTGGGGACACCTTCCATCCAAACCATAATATTGACATACAATCAAATGAAAATAAAAGTGTGAAAGTTGATGTTTTCTTGGACTTTTTGTTTGTTTTTGTTGTTGTTTTTGGTACTAGGGGTTGAACCCAGGGGACTCTCAACCACTGAGCCACATCCCCAGCCCTTTTTGTTTTTTTATTTTGAGACAGGGTCTTGCTAAGTTGCTTAGGGACTTGGTTGCTGAGGCTCACCTTGAACTTGTAATCCTCCTGCCTCAGCCTTCCAAGCCTCTGGGATTATAGGTGTGCACCATGCACCTGGCCAGAAGTTGAATAGCTTTTAAATCAGCTTTACTGAGATAAAATTCACAATTTTTCCATTTAAAGTGTATGGTTTAATTAGTTTGGATATATTACATCATTATATTCAACTGTGGAACTATACATATAACACAGAATTTCCCATTTTAACTATGGTAAGTGTTTAAGTCAGTGACAGTAAGTGTATTCACTTTCTTGTGCAGCCATCACCCCAGACATAAACCATACCCATTGAAAATAACTCCCCACTCCCTCTCCCCACAACTCTACAGAAAGTCTTCGTGATTTTGCCTATTTCAAATATTTCATAGAAGTGAAATCTTACAGTAGGTATCCTTTGTGTCCGACTTATTCACTTGGGAAAATGTTTTCAAGGTTCATCCTTGAAATGATAATGGCACTTATCAGAATTTCACAGCTTTTTTATAAGCAAATAATATTCCATGGTATGAATATGCCAACTTTTGTTTATCCATGCTTGGGTTGGTCCCACCATTTTGGCCATTGTGAATATTACTACAAAAAAACAGTAACAAACAAGTATTTATTCTAGTCCCTGTTTCAGTTCTTTTAAATATATACCCAGGAGCAGAATTACTGGGTCACTTGGTAACTATGTTTATCTCTTTAAGAAACTGGTAAGCTGTTCTCTACAGTGGCTGCAACATTTTATTTTCCCACCAGAAATGTATGAAGGTTGTGACTTCTCCCTGTCCTCACCAATACTTATTTTTCCTTTATGGATTATGAGTCTCACATTAAGTATGAAGTGGTGTCTCATTTGGTTTTGGTTTATATTTTCCTAATGACTAATGATGTAGAGCATTTTTCATGTCTTGAATATCTTCTTTGGAGAAATATCTATTCAAGTCATTTGCCCATTTTTTGGGTTGTCTTTTGTTTTATTTTGTTTTTAAGGTGTGAGGGTTCTTTACGTATCCTCGATATTAAACCCTTATCAGATATATGATTTGCAAATATTTTCTAACATTGCTTTCTCATGGCTATAACTATAAATATATAGAAGTAGACACCCTCATCAAAATCAAAATATTGAACACATTTTTCACTCCAAATGTTTGCCATATAGTCTTTCTTTTAACTCAGCACAATTCTGTGGAAATCTATCCATTATTGCTGCAAGGATCAGTACTTCATTCTTTCTTATTGCTAGTAGGATTCTCTGGTGGAGATAGACAAGATTGCTCAACCACTCATTCATTGAAGGACACCTGGGTTGGTTCCAGTTGGTGGCTACTATTTTTGGTTACTAAATAAAGCTGCGGGTCTTTGTTTATCTTGGGTATCAAGAAGTAGAATCGTTGGGTTGTGTGGAAACTGTGTGTTTAACAACTGGAGGAAGCACCAAACAGTTTTCTAGTGCAGTTGTACAACTTTACATTCCCACCAGCTGTGCAGAATGATTATAATTTATCCACATCCTTCCCAGCACTGGCTCTTACATCTTTTGTACTATAGCTATTCTAACGGCTGTGAAGTGGTGTATCTTAGGGTTTTGTTTGACATTTCTCTTATGGCTAATGATGATAAGCTTCTTTTTCTATTCTTACTGGCTATTTGTTTATCTTCCTTGGGAAAATATCTATTCAGATCCTTCCTTTGCCCATCTTTAAATTGCTCTATCTTTTTAATACTGAGTAGTAATAATTCTTTATATGTTCTGTATGCAAGCCTCTTTTTTTAAGTTTTTTTTTTAAGGAGAGAAGGACAGTGAAAGAGAGAATACATTTTTTTAATTTAGTTTTTCACATGGCTTTTGTTGCTCTGACACTTAGTTGTGTACGTGGTGCTGGGGTTTGAACCCGTGTCCTCGCGCATGCCGGGCAAGCGCCCTAACCACCGAGCCACTGTTCCAGCCCCTGCAAGTCTCTTATAAGCAACATGATTTGCAGATATCTTATCTCACTTTGTGCTTCTCCTTTTACTTTCTTGATGCTGTCCTTTTGAGGCATAAAGTGTTGACATTTTGATGATGTCCAGTCGATCTGTTTTCTGTCTTGTTGCTGTGACTTTGATGTCTTGTCTAAGAAACTATTTTCTATTCTAAGGTCGTGAATATTTGCACCCGTGTTTTTCTTCTAAAATTTGTATAGTTTTAACTATTTGATTTAGGTCTTTGACCCATTTCGAGGCAGTTCTGTCTATGGTGTCTATCATACAGCACAGGAATATCCTGTTGTCCCAGAAGCACAAGTTGAAAAAATTGTTCTTCCTCCATTGATTTATTCTGCCATTCTTGTTAGGACGTGATTGACCCAGGTCTTTTCCTCAGTTCTATTCCTTTGACCTGCATGGTTTTACCTAAGCTAGCACAACACTGTCTCAAACATTACAGCTGTGCAGTAAGTTTTGATATGGGGGTGGGGAATCCTCCAACTTTCTCCTTTTTCAGGATTGTTGTGGCTATTCTAGGTCCCTTGAATTTCTATATGAATTTTTGGATCAATTTGCCAATCTGAAAAGAAGTCAGCTGAGATTTTGATCAACATGTTGAATCTGTAGATCACTTTGGGTAGTATTACCATTGTAACAATATTAAGCCTTCAGCCCATGAACGTGGGACTTTTTTTTTTCATTTATATAGGTCTTCTTTATTTTTCAATAACATTTTATAGTTTACAGAGTGAAAGATTTACACTCTTTCATTAAACTTATTCCGAAGAATTTTATTCTTTTTGATGTTATTACCAATAGAATTGTTTAGAAATATATTTTATTTTTATATATTAATTTATGTTTCTGCAAGCTTGATAAAATTATTTATTAGTTTTAATTGATTTTTAGGGAAGTATTTAGGAGTTTATGTATACAAGGTCATGTCATCCACAATTAAAGATAGTTGTACTGCTCACTTTCCAGTCTATGATATTTTCGTCTCTTTTTGTGTCAAATTTCCCTGACTTAGAACCTCTAGTACAATTTGAATGTAAGTCATGAGAACAGATATCCTAGTCTTATTCCTGATCTTAAGGGGGAAGCTTTCATTTTTTTTTTTTAACCATTACACATGAAGCTAACTCTGGGTTATATATATGGCTTTTATTACATTGAGGTCTGCTATTTCTAGTTTGTTGAGTATTATAATAATGAAAATGTCCTGGATTTTTTAAAATGACTTTTCTTTTCTTTCTTTCTTTTTTTTTTTTTTTTTTTTTGTTAAAGAGAGAAACAATTTTTATTTAGTTTTTCACGTAGCTTTCGTTGCTCCGAGACTTCATTGTGTACATGGGGTTTGAACTCATGTGCTTGCACATACCAGGCAAACACTGTAACCCCCGAGCCACTTCTCCAGCCCCTTTTCTTTCTTTTCTTTGATTCAGACTAAAGTGTGGTTCCCTGCCCCCTTCATTCTGTTGATGTGGTGTATTACATTAATTGAATTTTAGATGTTAAAGAAGACTTCTATTTCTGAGATAAATCTAAGTTGATTATGGTAAATAAATTTTATGTGGTAGTGGAGTCTATTCGACAGTATTTGTTGAGTACTTTTTTCTGTATTCGTGTGAAAATATGAACATGGAAATATGAATGGTGCATCTTGTAATGTTTGCATGATTTTGAGAAAAAGCAATCCTGGCCTCATAGAATGAGTAGAAAAGTGTTCTATTCCCTTTTATTTTTCGAAGTGTTTGTAATGAATTCATGCTAATTCTTTAAAGGTTTAGTAGAATTCATTAGTGAAAATAGTGGGTCTTATTCCTTCTTTGCAGAAGTTTTTTTGATTACTAAGTCAAACTCTACTTATCTAAATCTATTCCAATTTTAAAATTTTCTTCTTGACTCAAGCTCAGTTGCTTTAAGAACCTGTCCTTTTCATCTAAGTCATACAATTTGTGAAAAACAGCTGTTCATTGTATTCCTTTATGTAATTATTCTTCTTTCTGCGGGCGTTGGTAATGATGTCTCCTCTTTCACTGATTTTAGTGATTTGAGTAATCTTTCTTTTTTTTGTAGTGTAGGTAAAATCCTTAGCATAAAAAGGATTATGTACCACGACCAAGTGTTTTGTTGTTGTTTCTCATTTGTTGATCTCTTTTGGGAAGCAATACTAGGTTTGGTTGTTTTTCTCTATTCTATTTTATTAATTTTTACTAAAAATCATTATTTCCTTTCTGCTGCTTACTCTGTATCAGTTTCCACTACTTATTCCAAACTCCTGGATGGAAAGTTGTTGACTTGAGATCTTCCATCTCCTTTGATGTAATTTACATCTATCAATTTCCTTCCAAGCTACTTACAAGTTGGATCCCAGAAATTTTTATGTTTTATCTTCATTTTTACTTATCTCAATGTATATGCTTAATGTCCTATGATTTTTTCTTTAATCAGTTGGTATTTAGTGAGGTGTTGTTTAGTTTGCACACATTTCCTAGTTTTTTTGTTACTAATTTTCCAACTCCATTTTGATTAGAGGTCATCATTTGTTCAATTTGAATTTTTAAAATTAATCGAGGTTCATTCTGTGATCTAGCACGTGACCTGTCCATGCCGAATCTTCCTTGTATACACAAACATAGTGTATATTCTGTTCTAGTTAGGTACAGTGTTCTATAGAACTAGTCCTTTTATAGGCACAGTGTTCTACAAATATTAGTTAGCTCTAATCTGTTTATATTTTTGTTCATGTCTTTTATTTCCTTGTCAATATTAAGCCTAATTGTTTTACCCATTATTTAAAGTAGATTTTTGAAGGCTCCTATTACTATTGTTGAATTATCTATTTCCATCCTCAATTTTGTCAACTTTTATTCCATATATTACAGGGCTCTGTTGTTAGGTGCATATGTGTTTCTAATTCTTATTATTTCCTGATTGTCACTTTTATCATTACAAAATATTCCTCTTTTATCTCTAGAAAAAAAATTAAAGCTTTTTTTGTATGTTGATGTAGACTTTCCAGCTTTCTCACTGCATATGCAATATATCTCTTCCATCCTTTTACTTTCAACCTATTTGTGACCTTGAATCTAACATGTATCTCTTATAGCCAGCATATAATTGGATTATTTTTTATCAGGTATGACCATTATGTTTTTTGATTGCATTATCTATTTAGTTAAATGTGATTATTGATATAGTTGGACTAATATCTAACCTTTCACTCTTTATTTGCTATATTTTTCTTTCATTTAATTCCTCTTTCCTCCTTCCTTCTTTTGTGTGAAGCGAATTTTTGTTTTAGTGTAATATTTTAATTTCTATAATGATCTGCTTTCTCTACATTTTTAGTTGCTTAGTGGTTGCTGTAGGACTTACCATGCATATATTTATTTAGCAGAATCTTTAGAATTCTACTAATTTGAGGCTAGAGCAGTGGTGGTTCAGTGGTTTTGGTGCTTGTCTGGCATGCACGAGGACCCGAGTTCAAACCCCAGCACCACGTACACAACAAAGTGTCTGAGCAATGAAAGTCACATGAAAAACTAATAAAATTGATTCTATCTTTCTCTCTTTCTCTCCCATGTCCCTCACTCTTAAAAAAAAAATTCTACTAATTTAATTCCATTGAAATATAGAATGCTACTCTAAAATATTCTATTCCCTCTTTCTTCCTACTAATATTGTGATACACATTATATCTGTGCATGTTAAAAGCCCAGCAATACACTTACAATTATTACTTTGTATATAGAAGCAGAGAAAAGAATAGAGATCAAGTGCCTATTAATTTAGGATGTTTTATTTACCTTCTAAGTCACCAGTTCAGGTCCCCTGCATTGGTGCCTGTGGGTTTGAATTACCATGTGGTATCATTTCCTTACTCCAGCATAATTTAGTTTCTATTCACCTCCTTCATGCCCCTTTTATCAAATATATGACATTTGTAGGCCCAAATAATATGTATACCTGATGAAACATTATCTTCTTATCTTCCTTAACATATGTATATTATGTATATATCATTTCACACAATTTCTTTTTAAATCAACTAAGAGAAGCAAGAAGAAAATATGCATTTATTTTTATTTATTTATTTTTTTGTTTGGTTTGGTACCAAGGATTGAACTCATCACTAAGCCACATCCCCAGCCATTTTTATTACTTTTTATTTTGAGATAAGGTCTCAGTAAGTTGCTTAGGGCCTTGCTAAATTTTTGAGGCTGCCTTTAAACTTGCGATCCTCCTGTCTCGGCCTCCCAAGTCACTGGGATTACAGGCATGCGCCACCATGCCAAGCTATTCTAGTTTGATAATATAAAAATAATTAGATAACTACCTTTAATAGTGTTCTTTTTTGAAATGTGTTTTAACTTTTGTCTGGATTTACTTGATTTCAAGCTGAAGGACTTAATATTCCTCTTTCTTTTTTTCCCCTTTATATCAGGAATTGAACCCAGGAACACTTCATCCCTGAGACACATCTCCAGCCCTTTTTATTTTGAGACAAGATCTTGTTAAGTTGCTGAGGCTGGTTTTGCACTTGCAATCCTCCTGCCTCAGCCTCCCAAACCCCTTGGATTACAGGCATGCACCACCACACCTGGCCTTTTAATACTTCTTATAAAGTGGGTCTGATAGAAACAAATTCTCCTAGGTTTTGTCTATCTGGGAACATTTTTATTTCATCTTCATTTTTGAAATATATATTTTCTGGATATAAAATTCTTGGTTAACAGTATTTTTCTTTGAGCACTTTAAATATATCATACTATTGCCTTCTGGAATCTATTGTTTTTAGTAAGAAGTCAGCTGTTAATCTCATCAGGGAGATGAGATTAACAGGGAGTCCCTTGTATATAATGAGTCGTTTTCTCTTATTGCTATCAAGATGTTTTTGTCTTTAGCTTTCAGCATTTTTACTATGATGTGTCTAGGTATGAATCTCTTTGTATTTGTCTAATTGGACTTTGTTGAGCCTCACAGATATGAAAATTATTGTTTTTCAGCAATTAGTAGTTTTCAGTCATTATTTCTTCAAATATTGTTTTTGTTCCTTTCTTCTCTCCTAGTATTTCCATTACATGTATATTTTTGTGTCTAAAGATATCCATGACATGCATGTTTATGTGCTTAAAGATGTTCATTTTTCTTCACTCCATTTTCTCTCTGTTCTTCAGGTTGCATAATCTCTATTGATTTTTCTTTAGTTCACTCTTTTTTTTTTTGACAGTTCAAATATACTCCTGGAGTTCTTCTAATAGATTTTTCATTTCATTTATTATACTTTTTTAAAGTATAGAATTTTTTTTATCATTTCTTTCTCTGTTGATATTCTACGTTTCATGAAACAATGTTATTTAGTTCTTTGCATGTGCTTAAAATGCATACGTTAGGGGCTGGGGTGGTGGCTCCATGGTTACAGCACTTGCCTGGGACGCACAAGGATGTAGGTTTGAACCCCAGCACCACGTACACAATGTAGTGTTTGAGTAATGAAAGCCACATGAAAAACTAAATAAAATTGATTCTCTCTCTCTCTCTCTCTCTCACTGTCCCTCTGTCTCTTAAAAAATGCATAATTTTGGGTTGGGGATTTAGCTCAGTGGCAGAGCGCTTGCCTAGCATGCTCAAGGCCCCAAGTTCGGTCCTCAGCCCTAAAAAAAAAGCATAATTTAAAGGCTGTTAAGTATGACATCTGGAGTTTCTTCTAGGTGCTCTCCGTTGCTTGCTTTTTTTCCCTGTGTATGGGTCACGTGTTTCTTTGCATGTCTTGTGATTTGTTTGTTGAAACTGGACATTTTAGATAATATACTTTACAACTTTGAACATGAATTGACTTTCCCCCTCTCTGAGGCTTACTTTGGGTTTGCTTGTTTGTTTTATGACTTGCTAGACTATTTAATAAAGTTCATTTCCCTCCCAGGATGAAGACTTTGCTGTCACTCCTCACAGGGCACAGCCTTAGGCATGCAGGCCATCACCCTGGAATGATATGGATTTCAGAAGGGCTCTCTGTCTCTTTTCCTGATCTATCTGTTAAGCTGTCTGTTTCATTTGGTCTTAAACTCCACCCTTCAGGCTCCACCAATTACCAACTCTTTGCTTTACTGTTTGAACAGTGCCCTGGAGCATACATTTCTGAGCACTCTCATCCAATTAAATTTGGTTAGGGATACATTTTGAGGCCAGTCTTTGAGGTTTGTTCCATACCCAGCGGAGTCTTCTTAGCTGTCTCTTTCCCTGGCTCTTTCTGGTGAACTAGACAGCTTATGGTTTAGTTTCTTTACTCTTTCTTAAAAAGAGACACCTGTTTTGAAATCACACTTAGGCATAAACTTCTCCACATTGTTTCAAATACTGTCAGTTCCTTGGTAGGATGCTTTGGAACCCTCTTTTCTTGTGGACTCTCTGTTGGATGAAGTCTCTGGGCCTTGAATGGGGCTGTAGCCTCTAGTCTTCGTGTCTTGCCTTTTGTTCATGTGGAAACAATGCCATAATATGGGACAAAGGTCCTATGGGTGCCAGTACACTTGGCTTAGTGGGCCTGGGATAGAGCCTCTCCTCTGAGCAGGGATTTGGTAGAATAAGGAAGCTCCTGATGCATCTCATCCACACTTGCCAGGAATTCTTCAGCTTGGAATTGGAGGTGATTCAGAATGTTGGTAGCCTGCCCTCTTCCATGAGACAGGGGATGTCTGGGTTAGGAGCTGAAAGAAGAGAGAGCACCAACTTTTAGGTCACTGTACTCATGCATTTTTTTGTGTTGCATTAACAAGATACCTAGGGCTGGATACTTTCTAAAGAAGAAGGGTTGGAGCGGTGGCTCAGTGGTTATGGTGCTTGCCTGGCATGTGCAAAGACATGGATTTGATCCCCAGCACCACGTATACAACAAAGTGTTGGAACAACAAAAGCCACATGAAAAAATTAAATAAAATTGACTTTCTCTCTCCCTCTCCCTCTCTCTCTCTCTCTCTTTCTCTCCCTCTCCCTCTCTCTTAAAAAATAAATAAATAAAAATAAAGAAGAGAAGTTAGCTCACAACTCTGGAGGTTCAAGGGTAGATGTGCTAACATCTACATGGCTCTGGTGAAGGCCCTGTGGTAGATGACACTACAGCAACAGAAGTGCATGGGAAAAAGGGAGACATGCAAGACAGGATGCAGGAGAGAGTCAGGGGTTGCCAGGCTTGCATATAACAACTGCAAGAGCAAGAATGCATGCACACTAGAAAAACATTGCTCTCTCGTAAAGCCCTGGGCACTGCCCAGCAGGTCTCACCTCTAAAAGTGGAGAGGGAATGAGCCATGGCTAAAATCCATAAGCTCTGTTCTTTCGGAGTCTTAGTAAGTTTTTCTTGAATAAATGTCTCTTCATTTGCTGTATGCACTTAGACAATTTCCAGAGACTTAAAGTATTACTGTTGCTGTTTTAATGGTTGTTGCCAACTTTGCTTTCTTCTTTGGGGATGGGTCTGGGAAGATCCTCATGCATGCTGATAGCCCTCTATAACTTTAACTTTTCTTTTTTTAAGAGAGAGAGAGATTAACAGTAAGAGAGAGAGAGAGAGAGAGAGAGAGAGAATCAATTTTATTTAGTTTTTCATGTAGCTTCTATTGCTCTGACACTTCATTGTGTGTGTGATGCTGGAGTTCGAACTCAGGTCCTCACGCATGCCAGGCACATGCTGTAACCGCTGAGCCACCACTCCAGCTCACTCTATAACTTTTAAATAAACTATCAAATTGTTTTCCAAAGTATTTGTTTCATATTTCATTCCTACCAATCTAGTTTCTCCAGACTTGACATTTTGTAGGATCAGTCATTTTCGCCTTTGCCATTCTAATAGGTGTGCAGTAGTATCTCATTTGTGTTTTTTATTTGCATTTCCGGATGACTTAATGTCAGGCATCTCTTCGTCTGCCTATTTGCCATCCATGTGTATTAATTGCTGATGTGCTTGTTCAAAGCTTTTGCCTATTTGTAAATTGGATTATTTTTAAGTGGTGAGTTTTGAGAGATGCTTTGCAAACTCTTTCTGTCTAGGGTTTGTCTTTCCAACCTATTAATAACGTTTATTGCAAAGCAGAGGTTTTTATTTAGATGAACCTGAAATTGTCAATTTGCTATTTTTTTTTTAATTTATGAGCAACCTTACAAGATTTTAACAAAATAATATAAAATGTGTATAAAATGTGTATATATTCTGGATATTGCAATTATCCCCAGGAGTGCCCCCCCAATTACCCTCCCTTATCCCTCCCTTCCCCTTCCCATTATAACTCTAAAAAAAGTATTAGATTGTAAAGCATTACATCTTATCTGGATTTAACTCATGT